>PQXN01000097.1:0-117182 GCA_004786275.1 Botryotinia convoluta | reverse complement strand
CCCCAAAAAAACCCCCCCCAACTAAAGAGTCGAAACAAAAGCGTACCAATTCGGCTTTACATAATATATATAAAGCAGCACAAAGAATCTCGAATCGAGAGTCTAGATAGACTAAAACACACAGCCTATTACCTACTACGTACTATTTACTACCTCCCCATGAAAATAAACATAAACACTCATCTCCAATCTCCAATCTCCAATCTCCAATCTCCAATCTCCAATCTCCAATCTCCAATCTCCAACCTCCAACCTCCATCCCTGCAACTTCAAAACCTTCAAACCTTCAAAACCCAAACAAAAAAGTAAAAATATCCACGGCTTAGATATTCCCCGCGCGAGGGCATGAAATGATAAGGTAGGTATCTAGTATCTAGAATATTTTGGGAAGTTTACATACACATCAAACACCAAACACCAAACACCAAACACCAAACATGTGGGATATCGATGGTGAATGGTGAATGAATTTGAAACTTAGGAGGGAGGTATATACTTAGCACCTATGTTTTTTATGCGAAGCTATCTAGGGTGGGGTAGAGTAGAGTAGAGTAGAGTAGAGAGAGATGCGACGAGAGTTGTGATTGTAATAACTGGTATGAAATATATTATAGGTACCAATAGAAAGAAGGATTTGGGATGATGGCAATTGGTAGGATGTGAAATGATGGGATTTTTTTTGGTATGTGTGTATTTGTATACATGCTCTATGTAAGCGAAAAAAACAGGCGGAAATTAACCTTTTTGAGCCTGTTTCAATGTCCACTTATTTTTTGAATGATTAATTCAATTCAAAATAATTATTGAAATCTGAAGAGATCAAAGGAAAATTTGAGTTTTTCTTTATGTTGATAGTGGGAATCTCTTTTATTTAATATCGTATCAAAAAGAGATCTGAATTGTTAAAGTTCTTTGGAATGGTAGTCAATTCCTGCCTGCTATTTCGCTGATATAGAGACATGTAAGATGTAAGTGTATGTATGTGTATGTGATAATTTTGGCATGGAATTTAAGGACGATAAAGGTTTGTGATGTTGAAAAGATATCACTGTTATGGATGGAATGTCTTTCTCGTTTTCACACTCATAAAAGCCTCCCTCCTTTCATCTATCCGATAAATTCTATACTCACTTGTTTAATAAATTATGCTTATCCAGAGATAGAGATAGAGAAAAAGGAAAACACCAAACATCTAGATTATAGTGTTGTGCTGCATTGCATCACGTTACATTTCCATGTACTTACCCATCCATATCCATACCATATATGTACACACCCTCCCGCAGTATCATAATCAATCAAAAGAGTCAAGCAAGTTACAGTGCAGACAGAGGTAGCGAAACAAACATTTCTCGGAAAGAATCCGGATGGGTTGTTGAATTAATGCTTGAATTTATGGTGAAAGGATGGAGGAAGGGAAAAGCTTTGATTTATTTACAGAGATATTCGGCTGGAGTTGAGAGTGAAGAAGAGCTCGGGAGATGGATAAAGATAGATAGATAGATAGATTATTTTTAGATGAATGGGGTTGTTTGGTTTCAGTAATGCTATGTTATACTATGCTATGCTATATTTATGATTAGTTTGGGTAATGCTAACCACCCGCATATAATGCAAATGCATAAACCATTCTTTTTCCCCTGACAGATTAATATCTAGGTAGGTGTATTTGAGGAAAAGTAGAGAATCGCGAGATAATATTAATTGACGAGATCAACATGTAATGATTGGCAAGGGAATTAAGAAGATAGATATGAAAATAAAATGAATCAATTAAGAATAAGAGGGAAATGCATGGATGTATGTATGTGTTTGTATTAATTCATCCAGATCACATCACACAATCAATCATATACCGACCGGTACTAGGGCTTTCTAACTAATAAGCCTTTTGAAATAGAAGATCATGAAGATCAATTGGAAGGGAATCATCATTTCTTAATCTATCGGAAGCACACCCTAAGAAAAAAACAATCAATCAAACGGTTAATCAATCGTAATAACCCCAAGAAGAATCCAGAATAACCCCTCTTTTCATTTTGTATACAGAAGAGAAGACCTTCAATTGACCAGGAAGGATTCCAGGAGAAGCTTCAATTCTTCCAGGAAACACCCTCGACATTTCACATTTCACACTTCACATCTCATCATTCATTCATTCTTTGAGTATCATCGTGTCGATCGTATCTCTCTTACTCTTCTCCTTTATATCCATCCCATCCCATCTCCACTTAATTGCAGCTGTCAACGCGGCACCTTTCACACTAGAAAGTACCAGGAAAGAACGAACGAATGAATGAATGAACCAGAAAGTTAATTGATCAATATCCACCGAATCAAGATTATCACTCTTTTTCTCAATCATCTTACGCACTTCAAGTACTCACTCTACACTGGATATCATACTTTACATTCTTTTCTTTTTTCTATCGTGTAATCCTTAACACTTTCTCAAACGTCCTTTTCAAAACCGTCTTTATCTTTCACGCCATCCTTTCCGACTTTAGTTAGATTTCCATACAAAATCTAGTCTACCCGATCCTCCCACAAACGCCATCTTGTAGCTTCGGGTCATCGCGAATTTCCAAGCTATCCACTCACATTCAGGGTCCAGATTCAATATCGAACATTTCAATTACGATTGCCATTGCCATTTCGCTTTCGATTTCGACAATTGGTCGACAATTTATCGAACTTCTATACTTTTCCCTTTTCCCAACCACTTCTCTCACAGTCATATAACATCATTGAAGAATGCCAGTATCGTCACCCATTCTAATGACTTACCCTGGCCCTCCTAGAAGAGCTGGAGGTTTCCTACGATATATCATTGGCGCAATAGGAATCCTTCTACTGGTCTTTTACTTTAGACGTTCATCCGAATCGTCATCTTTCACATATGTAACCCCCACAGTACCTGATACTCCGACATCAAAAGTATCTTCCACACCCTACTCAGAATCCCTTTCCAATAACGAATTACCCATTTCCAAACCGAAGCAAGAACATCCTATCGATACTTTAATTGCCAATGCAGAAAAGACTTTTGATGAATTATTGCAAAAAGAAAGTCATGATATTAATGCCGCTGCTGCAGAATATCGCAAACGAAGAGGGAGACATCCACCCCCAGGATTCGATGCATGGTTTAAATTCGCCCAAGACAACAATGCCGTTATGGTGGAGGATTTCTTTGATCAAATATATCATGATTTAGGTCCATATTGGGGAGTGACTCCAGCAAGAATGAGAACACAAGCTAGAGATGCTGGCATGGTTATAAGTATTCGAAATGGTAACGCAACGGCAGATAGTGATTGGTTCTGGACACAAATTTGGTTGCAATTGATTGGAACCATACAAAAAGATTTACCAGATATGGATATCCCACTCAATGCTATGGATGAACCAAGAATGGTGGCTCAATGGGAATTGATTAATGAGAATATGGAAGTTGAGAGAGCTACTAGGCAACTCGCAGATATCAATGTAGTATCTCAGGATTATGGAAGTTTGCCTGCTCCAAGACGTTCTGGAAGTGGGGAACCAGACGCACCTAAAAGAGGATGGGAAACTTCAGGTATGTTGAGAAGATGATAGATTTCGTGTTTGGTTGATTGACTTCATTAGGTCCATATTGGAAAATTGCTACCAGAGGTTGTCATCCAGATAGTCTTGCACGTCGAGCTGAAGTTATGACTGACTTTTCGAAAACACCTGCTATTTCTATGGGTCATTCTTCTTTACATACTTTTAAAGGTTATGTTTCGAATTATAGTCTCTCGGCCGATTTTTGTCATCAACCAGATTTACAATCTCTTCATGGAATGATGATTAATCCTCTTTCAATTTCTTCAACTCAAGAGTTATACCCTCTTTTCGGTGGTTCCAAACTTCCAACAAATAACGAAATCTTATTACCGGCACCAATGTATTGGGTTAAAGAAGAGAGATTTACAGGTGGTGATGATCATGGAATTCCTTGGCATCAAAAATTAAACAAAGCCATTTGGAGAGGTGTCGCTACAGGAGGTCGAAACAAAGAAGATAATTGGAAAGGATTTCAACGACATCGCTTCGTCTCCATGACGAATCATACATCAGTATCTCGAGCCGAATCTTGGGAAACTATTCCTCCAAATTTCGCCCTGCCAACTTCGATATATAATATTGGTGCGCAACAAGAAAATCGATTGGGAGATTGGGTAAATGAATGGTCTGATACAGCATTTATCGAATTGATGTGTAATGAAGATCGAAAAGATGGGACTTGTCCTTATACAGATCCATACTTCTCGATTAAGGAAGGACAAAAAATGAGTCAACAATTCAAGAATAAGTACATTCCTGACATTGATGGCAATTCTTTCTCAGGAAGGTATCGAGGTTTCTTACTGTCTTCGAGTTTACCAATCAAAGCAACTATTTTCCGCGAATGGCACGATTCACGACTTATTGCTTGGAAGCATTTCGTACCAATGGATAATAGATTTATGGATTTCTACGGTATCATGCAATATTTCTTAGGTTATGAAGGAGAGAACTTTAAAATTGAAGGACATGATAAGGAAGCGGAGAGAATTGCAATGGCAGGACAAGAGTGGGCGAATAAAGTATTGAGGAGAGAGGATATGCAGATTTATGTATTGAGGTTATTGTTGGAGTACGCACGCGTCTCTAATGATAATAGAGCAAATTTGGGATTTGTGAAAGATTTCTTGTGATGGGACTTTTTGAAAAGAGGAGTGAGGTGGGGAGGTTTCTTCGATTCTTGTTTTGCTTTGTGGAATAGGGCTTTCATTCTTTTCGGCTGGGAACATGACTAGCATAGGGAATTGCATGCGTATGGCATGCAAAATAGCGTTTTTGAGGAATCTAAAGCGGGTGGCGAATGGTGTAATGGAAATGACTCAAACAATGAGTTGGGGCGTTTTTTGGTATTGAAATTTTGGGAATCTTGAAGAGAACGGGTTTTTAGACCGGGAAAGATGGAGATGGTTGGTAGAGAGGAAGATAAAAGGGGCGAAAAAGGGATAAAGGGGGGGTGTGTTTGTCTTGATTTTCGAGCGAGGATTATCTTTTTGTAACGAGCGAAAATAGGCGAGAATTAAGGAGGAAATGAGTACGGTACTTGCTGTGATTATACCCATAGATTAGATAGAAAGAATCTCAATGATGAGATGAGATGAAATGGATTAGCTTGCGAATTCAGATGTATGCAAATTCTTTATGATTTTAAAGGTTAATAGGTGAGTAAATGAGTAGATAAAAGGTATCGTCTATTTGTTGTTTTCATGATTGACCGGAGAATTGATAATAAGCGAGGGAGGGAGAGTTGATTAATTAATTAATTAGTTAATCAGTTAGTGAATTAGTCGTGAAATCGTGAAGATTTATAATTATCATTATAATAATGATTCATGATATAGTTACCTACCTATCTATCTATCTGGTACTTATCTGATACTTGGTACATTTATCACACTGTATGGAAATGAGAAAGGGAGGAGAGGCAGAAAGAGAGGAGAGACTGGAAGAAATGATGAGAGAATAGAGTGTATATGCATAATGCGTACGGAAGAATATATATTTATCTGGGTGGTTCGGCTCCGCTCGGATAATTACTTACCTAGGTATGTATCGTATCGTATTGTATTGTATCATATTGAATGGGATAGGATAGGATTGGATTGGATATGACTCGATGGGGTAGGGTAGGGTAGGACGGAATTGAATTTGGATAAAAAGGAACTTTATCAGGATAAAGAGAAAAACCAAAGAAAAAAAAGAAAAAAAAAAAAGATGAAAATGTATCCATCTCATTCCCCTTTTATCATCATCCTTCAGTCATCTATCTAGGTATCTATCTACTCGGAATATCTTATTTTGTTTTATTTCGTTTTATTCCATCTATTCTACCCCCCTATCTTCGAGGCTTTGAGGAAATAGCAAAAATACCTATTAAATGGATACATCAAGTACCCCCACTACTCGAAATAACTACACTACACTGCTCTCCTATCCAACCTAGCAAATACAATAAATCGATAAATTACTATCATTCTCACTATTACTATCACAAAATAAAAATACACAAGCCTACTCTACTCTACTCTACTCGACTCTGCTTAGCTCAATTGATATCAACAAAAGTACTATGTTTCACTTCTCATAAATAGATAAATAGGTAGATAGACAATCATCTGCATTTCATTCCATTTCATTCCATTTCATTCCTTTCCTCTCTCATTCGAGTATGAGCACGAGTACTGTCTGCCTCTCGCATCCCTAATCCACATCCACATCTAACATTCATCAAACGCGAAACGCCATGCGCCGCGCTGTGCTTGCTGTGCTACATACATAGGTGCATACATACGTACACCCAAGAAAGATATCATGAGAGCCTAAAACGCCATTCTCTCCGCCTGCCTACCCATTTATACCATCTCTTTGATATATCCCTCGTGATTCTATATTCGCATTCCCATTCCCATTCCTATTCGCCTTTTCCATTCACTTACGCCTATACTCCTTCTATCTTCATTTGACTCCCTTCCCCTAATCCACTACGTTTTTTCTCTACTTTATCAAGCTTCCCCTTATCCCCTTCACTTTCCCCTATCCCCTCTAACCCTTCCCCTCTCCATCTCCTCCTGCAATTCCTTATTCTCTCTATCCTTCTCCCTCAATCTCTGCGCCGCACTCGTACGATCCAATTTCCTCGCTTCTCTTTCCGCCTTCAACTTATACTCCAATTCCTGTAATCTAACTTGCCAGCGCAAATCGGGTTTATATTCCTCTTCTCTTGGTTCACCTGTACTGCTTTCAACTCGCGTCAATGTGTTTGACCGCGTTGGTGTGTTCATCTCTCCATTTGCTTGAGATTGAGATCGAGAATTTGAAGCTGCAGATGAGTGACGTGTCATGGTCGAGGATCTGGATAGAGAATTATCGATGCGACGACGAGGTCCAGTGGGAATAGATGGTGATGGCGAAGTAGAAGTTTCGTAAGCGCCAGACCTAACTTCATTGGCAGCCTTTAGACTCGAAATTTCCGTTTTCAAAGACCTATTCAAATCCTTCAATTTGACTACTTCCGCCCTACTATCCATACTACTAAACGGCACTGCACTCCTCGCCATCGTTTCCAATCTATCCAATTTCTTCGTCTGCATCTCAAATCGATTTTCAAGGGTCGAGTATTCTTTCCACAATCTCCTATCTAGATCCTTGACTCTTCCTCTGAAATCACCAACTAATGTTTCGATTGTTTTGACTGCCGCTAACAAATTCTTTGAGAAACCTGGGAACATCGTAGAAACAGCCTCGAGAGATGGAAGTGCACGACCATTAATGAGGGAATTGTTATGAGACCAATCTGTACCACAAAGACTTGAAAGTCTACCCCATAAACCTAGGAGTAAATTATTTCTCTCTGTAAGTTGTTCTTTAAAATTGTTTTCTAGCTGTGCTATCTTTCTCCTATCTTGTTGACGTGAAGTTTCGAGTTCTAGAACACGAGATTCTTGTTGTGAGAGAGTGCGAGTTGTGTGAGAGGATGTTTTTTGAGATGTTTCGTATTGATTTTTGGTGAGACGATGAGTTTGTCGTTCTTTGTCTAGCATATCTGCTAATTTGCGAGATTCAAGAGCGTGAGACTCTAAGAGGTCATCACGTTGTTTGATCATACGTTCCTTTTCGGCTAGAGAAGCTTTAGCGGAGTCTAGATCTCGAATGGTATTTTCGAGTTCGCGTTGAAGTTTTGCGATGGACTGTAGGAATTAGTTTAGAACCCATGAAGGAATGAGTTGAGGCAAACTTACATTCAACAGACTTGACCTGGTACCATTCAGATCACCAAGAGCTTCCCTGAGATTACTCTCAAGTTCCATAAGCCTCTGTTTCCACTCTGCAGCTTCCACTTCTCTTGAAGTAAGATTCTTTCGTAATCTTCTAGCTTCATCCTTGGCGGTCGTTGCTTCACGATTAAGATCATTGACGAATTGTTGAACTTCTTGCTTCTCTTGACTAGCAACAACTTCTCTTTGGTGTCTTTCCTCATGAAGACGTTCATCAAGTTCTCTAGAACGTTCTTGCTCTTCATGAAGAGCATTCTCCAAGTTCCGAATAGCGGCCTCAAGATCCCCAATCTTGATCTTATCTCCATCCTGTTCTTCTCGAAGGAATGCAATTTCATTTTGACTCGATTCTTGCTGAACATTCAATCGATTGACCTTTTCGTTAGATTCGACATAATTCTTCTCGATTTCCTCAAGTTCTCTATTGGCTTCATCCAATTCTCTTTCAAGATCTTGAATCTTTTTAGATTTTCTTTCATGATCATCTTCCAACCTAACAACTATATCACTCATTTCTCTCATTTCATTCTGCAATGCATTGAAATTCTCTTTCTCATCAGCGACTTCAGCCGAAAGACGTTCAATCTCAGCGTTGGCTTCTTCTTGTTCTGCAGCAAAACCATCAAGCTCCTCTTGAGCTTCTTTACGTAAAGATTCGAACATCAGTTCGGCTTCTTCTTGACCTTGAAGTGCTTCATCTCGGTCTGCTTGCATGGTGAGTAGATCATTCTCGGCAACATCCAAGGCTTCTTGCAATTCTTGAGCTAGACCTTCGGCTTCCTTCTTGTGCTCCACGGCAGTCTCAAAATCTTCCATACAAGACTCGAGTTCACGTTGTAAGTCTTGATTGTGTATCTTGAGGCTGTTAATTCTGTCTCGAAGTTCGGCTTGCTTATTTTCGAAATCTTCCCGTTCAGCCTCATTCATACTCGTCTGTCTCGTACCCGCACTAGTCCTGGATGATGATCGTTCGTGTGCCCGTGATGCTGATCGTTCAAATATGCTCTCTCCGGCTACCGATGTACCACCTCTTCTTTGGCCAAGCTTCAAGTCCTCGATTTCTTGATAGAGCCTTTCTTTTTCGCGGTTTCTCGAAGTCAGCATTGATGTCTGTGCTCCAACTTCTCGTCTCAGCTCTGCATTTTCATGTCGGAGTTGTTCATTATCCCGTTTGATCTCCTCGGCTAACGTGCTTGCTGAGCTATATGTACCATTCCTATCATCTGTCATGCGATCAGACATATTGGAATTTGATCTCGAAGGTGATCCGACGCGTCTCTTTGTGATGTTGTAAATATTGGTCGTATGACTCAATCCTTGTCCTCCGGTGGCCGTCTCTGATTTTAGTCGGAAAATCTCTTCTCGGAGAACTTTTATCTCATCATCGCTTTGCTCTCTGCGGGCAGTTTCTTGCTCGAGGAGATCTTTCCAGACATCCATTTCTTCACGTGTTTCGATATCTTGACCTCGTCTCTCACCCATTGTACGAACCAAATCTGTGAGATTTCTCTTCTCATTTTCCCGAGCAAGACTTTCATTCCTTAACCTCTCAATTTCCGTCACATATTCTTCAACCTTCTCTCGTAAGTAAAGAAGCTCCTCCTCCCGTTCAAAAGCGCCTTCTTGATACCACTTCTGACTTCCTTCTGTAGATGTACCCGATCGAGCTGTAGATGGTCGGTCTTCGTCATCTTTGAGTTGTTTCTCAAGGTCTTTTACCTTTTTACGAAGAGCTTTGTTATCTCTTTGCATGACGGCTAGACCTGTCTTGAGCTCAACATTTTCGGATATCATTTCCTTAACACCTTCCTCAGAAAGCTTGTCTAATCGATCACTGAGAAACATAACTTTCAGTTTTAAATCAAAATTCTCCTTAGATAGTCTTTCGATCGTGCTGCTCTGTTCCTTCAAAGTCAGATTCTTACCAGTTCTTTGGCCAAGAGCGGATGCTGCAAAGCTTGCCGACTTGCTGGGTGTATGTACGCCATGCTTCGTACGAAAGTCTTTAGCCATTGATTCGGGCACTTGGACATTGCGAACGTGTCGTGCAATGATTGTATCAGTAGGTGGGTCCATGGGTCGACTAGATGCACGAGGTGTTTCTGGAGCAGAATTTGTCTGATTTTCACTCCTCCCACGAGTTGAATCTTCTTCAGCCAGTGTCGCCAATGGTCCCTCCACTCTTCCAAATGAATCTCCACCTTCGTCAATACCAGATGCCATACTTCCCAAGCTTATAGTCCTAGATAAAGTCATACTTCCACTTCTAGATAACCCCCCAGAAGGAAGTGCGCCTCCGGATTGCAAAGCATAATCTGCACCAACTGTCACATCGCTTCGATCGTCTTGATTCTCAGAATTTGTTATAAAAGAGGACACGGAAGATCGTTGACTTGAATGTCGGCTGGTGAGAAATTTGGGTCTAGACGTATTGCGTGTTGGAAGTGCGGCCCCTGGAGTCGCACCGGCATCGACCGTTAAATGTTTGTTTGTACCTCTAGCCGATGAGTCATGGGGTAGGTCTGAGCTATCATTCACCGATTGGACAAATGCACGTAAATTTTGGCGCGATCTTGTGGGTGTGGCTTCCATATCCTCTTCCTCATCTGATTGTTGCTGTGATTGAGAGGTGGATTGTGCTGCTGTTTCGAAATCCTCTCCCACGCTTGCCATTGACATGGCTCGAGATATGGTTCTTGCAGCGGCAGCGGCTGTTGGGGACGACGAAAGAGTTTCGAGGTTGGAAGTCGTGTTTCCAATTTGTTCCGAATCATCGTGTTCTCCTTGTACAGAATATCGAGGGGCAGGGCCTGGAGTTTTGTATGCACCATCTGGTGTGGGAGGTGAAGAGGGTGTCGGAGAACCATGGCCCCCATTTTCATTACTTCCAAATGTCTTCTTCTTAGGAGTTTGTGTTTCCATTGCGGGGGACTTTTCACCATTCCGACCCGCATCAAATAAATATGTATCATCGACACCAGCCTTGCCATGTTTACCAATTGGTGAAACACTCGGGAGGAAACTTGATTCGACATTATCCAAGTGTTGTTCCATTGCCTTTGCATCCACGGCACTCAGCAGACCTTCACTTCGATTATCTCCATTGTCGCTATGTGCATAAAGTACACTGCTATCAGTGGGAGGGGACAGAGTAAGTAAATTCCTATGGTCGTAAGATTCCGTTCGATTATTCTGCTCGAAAGCTTGTGAGTTTATAGATATTGAATCGTCGTTATCACTTCTATCTGCCATTAAATCGCCAATATTATGAAATGTGAAAGCTTCGTTTTCCGAATCCTGTCGTGCAGTTCGTGGCCGTGAATCAGTTTCCGACATTGTTGACAAACTCGACATTGTGTAATCATCTCCCTCCGCCATCTTGCCTTGGAGATAGTTCAACGCGTCGCATTCGCTGTATATCTATTTGTGCTTGGTCGCAGGTTTCGTATGCTATGCTGTATGCTGTGTTTTTTTCGTCAGGAGTAATGCGCTCGACCGTAGTGGATAAATTGAACTGGCTGAAATGATGATAGAAGCAACGAACAAGTCTAGGGAGTTGGTGAGGTAATGAGAAATTGATCGTATGACTTGTATAGCATGTTATCGTTGCCGCAATATTCATAGAATATCAATCAAGAGGTTTTTGATATTCACTTTTTGCTCCGCTGTGATTTTTTCAAATAATTGACGTGCATATAAATTCGTTATTCGTTGTCAACAAGAAAGTCTATCTATGCCTAGTATCGTTAAGTCTAGAAAACATTCGGTTCAATGTTACCGGGGTCAGTTTTTGTCAGGGCGACCAACAATGTTTCACACCCGTCAAAGCTGCACGGACTATCAAACATCTATCCAAACACTACTCAAGCTCGCGTGGGCTAGAACTCAAAACATTTCACCCCACCACAACACAAACATTCTCTCTCAACACACTTCATATATAGGTAGGTATCAATTATCATGATAACACCTTCAACGTAGTCTTCGAAGGGTAATCCAGTGTTCTTGTATTCGCAATTGTATAGAGGTTTGTGCTGTTTCGTCTGTTTGTCTGATAGAAGAGGTCTTGTAGTCGAGATCTGTAGTCTCCTATTCACAATGGCATCAAAGGGATACAGTGGTGTGGGCATGCCATTATATCACCCTGAGTCTTCGGGTAATCACTGAGAAGAGAAGATTCTCCTTCTGTCCTTGCACTTTAGTCAAGTGTGCTTTCATGGACTCATCAGAATGAAGTCATTCTATCGTCTCATTCAAAATCCTACTGAATGCCCGTCTCACTTGCATGTAAGACTCTCGCTACCATCTTATCGGGACATGTTCTGTATCAGTCAAACATGCATCTATGTTTAGAGGCTATCATTCCCCTGAGGTTTTTATCATCTGTTGGAAAATATTACGCAGCTGGATTTTCAGACATTCCAAAATCAATTTTGACACAACCAATGGCTATTACATTTTATCGCACGACGCTGGGTATCGAAATAACCATTGGTATCTCTATGCTGAAAATCCAATGGTAATAATCAGCAATCACACTCTACAATCTATCTCAATCCCCAACATAACGCACTTACAAGTAATTGATTATATCACAATTCCGTTACCGAAATTCGCAACTAGGACAAAATGATAGTATCCATAACCGACAACTCTGAAGAGTTTTATCCTGTTTCATCCCCGCAAGGGTTTCAATTATTTCACTTGCAAAGTTGCTATGTATCGTCAGATTTCACTATGACTGAGCCAGAACTCTGGGCTCTGTCAACCATTCATGCAAAACGGTGATATGCCCGCAAATTTTTGGCAAGGGCGGATGTTTAGGGTCAATGATTCCCACGGTTACACTGCTGTAATGACTCCATTCACTTCGCGATTATTGCGATTGAAACTAGCATCAAGAGCTGCCATTGTAGGAACCAAATAAGTAACAGATCAATAATATTACCATGTATGGACCCGGCCAGGTTGAATGATGAGGGGAGATTTACACATCTTTATATTCGGAGACCATGAATTCTCAAATATTTGTTTCATGGCTGCAGAATCGCAGAATCGCCTTCAAACTGCGTCTTGGTCTCTTGATCATCTCCCAACTTCACAAAGTAGCATCTATTTAGGTAAAGAGCCAAAAGCCACATCTCATGGGTATCACAAAAGGCACGTGTGAGGGTTTTCAATGTGGGGTATTCCAAATTCAAGGTTCAAGCTGAGCCGACTGACTGCCTAGAGGATGAAGACTCAGCAACCACTCCAACTCATTTTGACACACAATACACTATACTTACTACTTCAAGTAGCACGAAATTCGTATTCGCAAACATGGCTTCTCATATTTCAAATTCCCGGGCACAATTCTCGTACTTGGAAAAACTCTCGGAACTCGCGAAAGAAGACCTTAGGTACACATCAACAATCAATAAAATATGATTGGCACGCAAGCTGAGTTGAAATCTATACAGATATTCCGCACTCGACTACGAAATTCAGAGCACCGGAAGTGATTCTCGCGATGGCGGCTGGGCTATCATCAATAACATAAGTTCTGATGCAGGCGTTCTTTCTCAATCTAGCAGTTTCACCTTCGATACTGAACATTCCAGGTCATCGTTCTATAGCAAACTCAAGACCATTCCACCTGAGACATGTACAAGAGTGATTTTCTTCCTGACGTGTGATCTTTTTGGCTCCAAGGGAAATGCAAAAGAGTCTTACCGACCTCAAATACTAAAGCCCGCCACAGTTGAGATTCTTGGAAGTTTTTACAAGGTCTTACCCTCTTTCTTCTATCATGTGATGAATCCAAAAAGGAGCTACCAAAAAGATAGTTTCCAATGGGTCGCGGGTGGGAGACTTGACGGAGTTGAACAATATTCAAAACTTGGATTTGAGTATGCTATAGAGTACCCAAACCCCTGTTGCACGGTATACTGCATAAAAGATGCGACTTTTAATACTGGTTTGTTGAGATTCAAAATAAGAATTTTTGCAAAACTGACACACCATAGTGGTGGTCTACTATCACAAACTTCTATTTCGCAGTGTGGATAAAGACAGAGGGACTCCTAAGAAAGCCGAAGAATTTGTGCACGCAATTACGCGACTCTGGGATGGAATGACCAACTCGGAAGTCGAATCCGCGGTACAAAACCCTTTGGAGTTTTTGGTGCCAGTGATCAAAGACATGGAGGAATATTTTTCTCGAGATATCGAATATATGAACTGGAGTCTTCAATCATGGATCTCTGATCTCGACCACAATTTACCTGCTGTATCCCGAGCTCACCGGGACGACGCTCTGTTGAAGGCATGGCATAATGGTCGCGGATCTTTGGAAAGTTTTGAGAAGATCACTTCAAGAATCGAGGACTACCAGGACCAAATGATAGCTCAGGGTGTAATTGAGTATGGTCATAATGACAATCAAAAAATCAAGAATATGTTACGGCAACATAGAAAGTCATTACAGGAGGCTTATCGATTAGAACAACATGTCCGCGACACTTTACAAATGAACGTTGGAAATCTCTCTCTGAAGGAATCCAGGAAGTCGCTGGAGAAGGCAAACTCGCTTGGGAGGCTATCGATCCTTGCCTTTGTATTTCTCCCTCTCTCTTTGGTAACATCATTTTTCGGTATGAACATCAGTGAGATGACTGGCAATGGCGCTCCGTGGAAAATATTTCTCATAGTTGCTGCTATTTTATGTAGTCTGGGAGTTGTTCTCTTCCTTTGGATATTCAGGAAATCTCCAAGGGTCCTGAGATTTCTTTTTGCCTGCTCTTATCCACCCGTTTGGATTCTCAACTGGGTCAATGAGAAAACATTCAGTCATACTAGTTTGTGGCTTTGGTGTGGTAAATACCTTGGTAGGTTCTAGTCAATGGGGCAGGTTTTGTATTGGCAAAATTCGACGAACGATGGGTTACAATGTTTTGTATTCTTTTCTTCACTCCAACAACTGAGAAATATTGTACTACACAGTTATTAGCACAATTTCAAAAACATTGAAACTCTCCAGTGTCCATAAGAACAGGGGGTGATACCGCGACTGCCGTTGGTATTTTTGTTTCTGACTGGGGTAATTTCTCGCATATATGAAGAGATTTACCATATAATTCTCGCTCTCAACTCAATACATCGATACGTATATTGAACCAACTTATTCAAACTTCATAGACTCTAGATACGACCTTCGAGCATCTTGGAAGAAGGGAAATCTTTTTCGCGCAATGAACCGGACAACACTTATTCATTTGTGAAGGACCTCATTTTCGCACGTCTTTGACCTGATCATGACTTCATTGTCTCAACAACTGTCACTCCTTCTTGGCTTGGAGTATTCTCAGCTCCACAGTAATAATGCATTTTTAACAAATGGTCATGAGTAAAGGGATCAAATGATCATCGCAACGCCCAAAATAACAATCATATACTTGTGCACAGCAAGAGAAAGTCACCTATATCTCCAACAACTCAAATAGTTCCAATTTACCTTTGTATATTCGCAACCACAATTCTAAACCCATTCCCACGCCAACATCCATCCGGCTCAAGACTCCCACGACACGTACAAGAAATCTCTTCTCTCGAACTACTAAAACATCCTCCTCTTATCACCCTTCTAATTTCCGCACCCGCATCCACATTTTCCCGCCCATCATCTCCTCGATAAGGATATGGAAAAGTTGATGTACTCACATCTTCACCCCACAATGTACTACACCAATCCCATACATTCCCCACCATATCGAAACATCCAAATAGAGAAACATTCTTGGGGAATAAACCAACGGAATATCGCTCATTCAATGGTAAATCTTTGTAATTAACATAACTTGCATTCCATTCTACGCCCCATGGATACATTGATTCTGTTTCGTTGTCAGACATCTGAGAACCCCGAGCAGCAATTTCCCATTCCGGCTCAGTGGGTAAACGGACTACCTCATCGAGTGTAATCTTCCCAGATGCTCGCCAGCATGCCGTCAACCAGGTACAATACGTGCGGGCATCGTACCAGGTGAGATCTGTAGCTGGGAAATTATCTTTCGAGGGTGATAAACCATCAGGACTATTCCATTTCCGTCCCGTCTCTTTGATGAAAATCGCATAATCTCGATTCACGACTGGAAAAACACCGACACGATACGAGGAAATGGTGATAGAATGGGGAGGTGACGAATTCTGGTGGGCGGAAGAAACGGTTGTGAATATATTGGAAGGAACGGTAGTGAGAGCGATCAGGTCTCGAGGATCTCCCAGCAGGGAAAGTGTACGTCCGGCTTTTACTCTTTGGGTGATGGGTAACGTGCCTTCTTTGATGATCGCTAGTATGTGAATGGAAACTCGTTGATGTAGTGGACTGGATGAAGGGAGGCAATCTGAAACTAGTAGCGCGCCTAGTTGTGCATTTACGCCAGAACCCGCAATCACACCTTCGACAGATTTAAGTAGCTCCGGAGTTCCTATATCTCTAAGGCGCACTAACCAACTGCGAATAATTGGTTCTGCCAAAAAGGGATTTTGATTAAAAAGATCAATAGCTACTTGTGTGTCCTCTTCAACAAGCTGGCGCGCAGCTAATAAGTGTTGTATTACTTTCGAGAAGACCGCCGGATTTCTAATCTTCAATCTACACGGAAATGGAGTTTGAACGCCCTGCTCCGCTTCCTGGGTTGAATGCTCCAACGCCTCTCGTGTGATTCTTCTATCATTATAGTTCTCAGAAAGAACAACATGGAGCCACTCATCCAGTAACTCCTCTGCTTTCCCTCCATGATGAGCGGTCTCTAACGCGAGCGCAAAATATGCAGGGAGACTTGCTGCTTCACCGATTCCGATCTCGATGTCTTTGCATTCTATATCAGTGTCTGTGATATTGCGCAAGAACATGCGTCTCTTGACTTGAGAAAGTGGTAATATATCGTGTCTTCTTATCTCGGGGCACGAAATCCAATTCTTCACGACGCTGCTTTCTCCAAGGACGAGTAACTTTATGGATGCGTGTTCGTGATTCTGGATTGAATCGACCATAGATCTTAAACGTGATGGCCCTTCATCTCCGAGAGACTCAATAGAATCAAGAATGATCAATAGACACAGTGGTTTGCTACTATCCTTGCAGCTCTCAGTAAGTTGAGGTAATGTTTCCAGAAGCAATGTCGAGAACTGAGAGACGCTAGAGATGCGAAAATAGCAAGGTATCATATCGGTACCTTCAAACTCCCAAGACTCGTTCCGAACATCAGTTGGTCCATTTCTCACAATAAAACCACCCCCAGTTGATTTCGTAGCGGTAGTCGCTAGGTGAGAAGCAAGATGTTTTGCGAAAGTCGTTTTTCCACTTCCGCTGGGCCCGGCGAGTAGCAGAAATTGACTATCACGTACGAGTTCGAGTGCTGAGAAGTAGATTGGAGAATCTTTTTCGACATCTGCATTTTCTTTTCGGAGTTCCTTTTTAGATTCGTCTTCCAATGTATAGTTTGTAAGGAGAGAAATATATCCTGTTGAGAGAGGGATAGTGTCACCGGATGGAGAGATCAAGAGGGGTAAAGAACCGAACGTTGATGCTGTGGCGATATATTCTTCTATGTTACTCATTTTGAAGCGTTTCTTATGATTTTGACTTGGAAGATACTAGTTAAAACCCTTATATAGCAAGTATCTTATGACAAGTACTAGATTTCATCAAAAGTAGTATTCGTAATCAAAGTAGGGCGATGTGATTTACGTCTCGTGACAACGGCGCGTGACCAATTGGAAAACTCATAACCTATCGACTAAGTAAGGCGAAGAATAGTCTTACTATGTCTCTAGGCTATGAATACGGCCTAAAGCTCCATGTAGTGGGGGCTATTCGGCTCTGGGATTGTCATTGTAAGCAACGATGGAAGAGTGGGATTCAGCCTCACATAAGCGTGATTGGCTTACAAGGCCACCAGTCGCTAATATTGCGACATGAATATTGTCAATGTTGAGGAGAAACAATGTCGAAGGTAGTAAGTTTTAGTTTCAATCAGTCACCATCGTATTTCTTCAAACATAAAAAAATCTTACCCCTCTCTCTTCTCGTCACCTCATTCTCACAACCACAATCAAAATGCCAGTCACGCAGAATTCACCCCCTCCAAGTTCCCTCGGCCGACCCCCTTAATAATAAACTCAACAAGCTAGACAAGAAGCTATTTATCGTACTTATATCATCTACCGGCCCCGCGAAAAGTAATGGCTGCATTGCCTATTATCGAAGAGAGGGTTTCGGGGGCTGACCAACCAGTGAAACTGGTGGAATAATTTTACAAGAATGGACTACTCTTCGTTAGTGTGCATGATGGCCATGCGAGTTGTATTATACTCAAAGAAAGCTGAAATTATTGGGGGTCTCTGACCAACGATATGATAGCCTGCTACCTGTTGACATCGAGTAACACAATTCTGACTTCAGAATGGATCTTATCGCTTTGCATCAAACAAATATTTTATCGATCACTTTGGTCTTCACGAGGAAGTGGGAACATTGTTGTGTGATATCATTTCATTAAATCTCGTAATGACCCATAACCCAGTCCATTCCATTCCTTCCCAAACCCCATCCAATCATAACCATGGTATAACATCAATCAGCCCTAGCCTCCCATCATGCATCATGGACATCGTAATCTAGTTTGAGAACTTGGGGTTGACTTGGGATCTACATGATGGGTAATGTTAGTGAAATTCATAGCATATGGAAGGGGGTGCAAGAATAGGGGAGATGAAAAAACGTACCCAGTCTGCTTCTCATACAATCCTCTGGCACCGTCGGTGATCTTCTCATTCTGATCGCGGCTCAAAGAGTGGCCGGACTTCTTCTCGATGAAGTCGAGAGCTGAGTATATTGTTAGCATGATATTCGCGGGTTATAGGTTGTACACTGCAAATTGCGAAGATAGTCGAAAGTCTGAAGAAAGAGAGGGGGAGAGAGGGGTAAACAAACCCTTATCACCATAATCCTCCTTTCCGGCACCACCAGCAGCTTGGTTGGTGTTACCGGTGCTTCCTGAGCTTCCTGAACCACTCTTGAGGGCACCTTTGACGAAATCCATTGTGATGAAGTTGGTTTGATCGCTTAATTGTTTGGAGAGTTGTGTAGTTGCTTGAGTGTTGATTGAGTGTGAAGTTGTAGTTAGTGTTGATGAAAAGAAGTCGAGCCAAGTCGTAAATGAGGGGAGTTATATACCCTTCCGTATACTAAAGACGCCATCATTTACTAGTGCATTAACGGCTTATGTGCCTTGATTCTTTCCGTTCATTGAACTGAAGCTTGGTTTCGCCGTTTCGTCGTTGCTGAGCATATTTACGAATCCGGTTTAGAGGGGTAAAATGGGGCTGGATGGAACGTTCTGGTTGGGTAATTTCCATGAGGGTTAATTATGCATGTGGGGTGAAAGGAATGACGCACGCCAAGATATTACGTTCATCTAGGATTATTGCAACGGCGATCGATTCTGGACCAGAAGTTACAGAAGATGTCTGATCTGCTGTTTCTAGCTCCATCAATACCTATAAGCTGATAACAGAATTATGAGAAAAAAGCCCTTGTGGCTTATCTGATATTCAGCCGCCTTCCTAGCTTACGAATTTTCTGCTTCAAAGATCTCGAACTTACTATTTTAGATATTGTGAACTCATTTTTAATTATATTTGGGTTTCGATCGGCAGAGTTGCGTCCACGAGCAAATTGGATTATGCCCTTGAATTCCCCGAGGTTGAAGCGGCCGAAGACTTGCTGGCCTTGTCCGCGTGGTGCAGAGAAGATGTCAAGGGTGTATGGTTCCGATTGACCGTGATTTGAAGACATAGCTTTGCATTCCAATTCCCAGTGTCCGGTGATATCCCAGGGTCCATCGTCGAGTCCCTCGTCGGAATCATCGGCATCGTCGTCGCATTCTTCAGAATCTTTACCTCCCTCGGCAACATCTTCCTCAGAGTCATTTCTCCCGCGTCATCTTCTCCCTCGTCATTGTCTTCCACAGATCCTTCATCACAATCTTCATCTTCTTCCTGATCATCCTCTTTCACGTGTCGAGCCTGCTGAGCTTGGTGCACTGGCTCCTCATTTTCACGATCCTTCTTGTGATAGGCGCTCATCATTTTCTGAATACCTTGCTTGACCATGGTATCCGGTTGATCGGTATTAGAATTAACCAGACGTTGCTTGAGAGCCTTGATATCGTTTCCTCTTGGTGAAAAGCCTCGAAATGCGAGTTGAGCCTTCCAGAACTCAACAGGTCTGTTACGATTGTCATCGCCAAGATATAGCTCCATGAACTTGTGTCCAAAACACGTAACGCTCTCGCCGTCGTAGAGGTATTCGAGGTTATCAATGGTTGTTTTAAGGACTTTCCGACCCTCTGGATCATGACTTGCCTCCACGTTGATTTGGGGGTGAGTATCAAAATGCACGCTGATGGTACCCGAAAGAATGTTTCCCGAGATGCTCGAAGAGTACAAGAGCGCGGGCGTCCTCAGATTCTCAGAGATTTTATATGCTTAGCTACCGTACTAATTGAATAGATTTTGTGAATACCCCTAATTCACTGTCAACGAAGTGAACGACCCAGCAAAGTATTATGGTTCATGTTTTGTCAGGGCGATGTGGTGCTTTCCACTAAGAGACCAGACAAGAAACTGAAGTTGAGAGGCCTTTAAAACGGAGTAAACTGTTCCATTTGGGATTATTTTCAAGGTTCCCCTCCGAGTTTTGAGATTCTTCTGGTTCCCGTGCCAGTACCAGCAGTTCCATTTCCTTGAATGAGTGGCTTTAAGGTATAAAGCTCGACTTCCATTTCCGTTATATGCTTTGAACGATGAAATAATTCTCAGGCTCCTTTAATCTTTTCTTGCAATCCTTTAAGTATAAAAGTAAAGACATGGTAGTCAGAATAAAGCATCTTCAATTATTCTTTGCATAGGAATATTCGATGTGCTTTTCTTTTGATTGATTCAATGGATGACAGTGCTGTTATCTTAAAGCCCGAAAAGAAGAGTAGCCAACACATGATCTTGGCGCTAAACCTCAATAGATGTTCCCCTCAAAATTCCCCTCATTCATGTGAAAATCATAAACGGAATACAACAACCACTTTGAAACCTCCTCTTCACGTTGAATGAGGAATGGTTTAGGAGAAGAGTTTAGAAGTCTTGTTTCTCATCGTGAATAAACATTCCTACAATCGATCATCTGAATCATGATCCTCTTGGAACTCTCGGACCCATTTTCGAGTCAAATCAAGTCATCGCCATGGAATTCATCTTATCCAAATTCAATCAAATGAGTACCGATCAACATCACCACAATGCCAATGTCACCATGCCATTACATCCAAATCATCAAAAGCGTCAAAGTTACTCGTTTCCGTGTTACTCCGAACGTTTCTTTACATCTTTACAAATACTTTCCTCATTGGTGCCCCTAATCTTTTCGATTTATCATGGGATCTGTCTCATCTCGTGTATATTATCACTTAGGGGAAACTGTGGAAAGGAACTTCCTTTAAGTGTTAGACGCGATTGTGAACTCGCGAATACCTGCGCTTAGGGGTCAAATTTGGAAAAATTAGGTCAGAGAAGTGTTAGAGAGTCCCGTAAGCTAATCTTGGAAGAGCCCACCGATTACTTTATGAAAAAAAGGTAGAAGCGGTTGGAGAGAAATTTCTTTTTCTACAAATACCTCAACATTTCCTTTTCTCTTTCCGTTCTCTTTCTATTTCATTTTAAATTCTATCTCTCGATTCACTCCCAAAAAGTGGTTAATACACATCTACCCCAAAAAGGTCCTATCACTACCTCCCCACCACTAACACCCCGCTATCGATAACTATCAAGCAACTAAAATCAACTAATTCGTACAAAACTAAACCAACAATAACCTCATCTTGTTGTACATTACAACAAATTCCGTCAAAATGACTACCACATCAATGGTTCAACCAAAGTTCTTATCAAAGGCCGATCAACTTGGTGTCGTCGCTGTTGGATTCTCAGGTGGACAAGTAAGTTGCCCTCCCCTCTTTATTCTACTCTCTCTCGTAGTCACCAACTAATCTAATTAACACAGTGTAAACCGGGAGTTGATGCCGCACCTTCAGCACTCATCAAAAGTGGTCTTCTGGATCAACTCGAAGAGGAGTTAGGATACAAACTTCACCATGATAACACTGTTCATTCTTACAAAGAGTTGATTCCTTCCGAGGATCCAGATCACCGAAACATGAAGAACCCTCGCGGAGTCTCTGCAGTCACACAAAAGCTTTCTGAACAAGTTTACGAACATGCCAAGGAGGGTCGTTGTGTCTTGACTCTCGGTGGTGATCATTCTATTGCCATTGGTTCAGTGTCCGGAACTGCGAAAGCAATTCGTGAACGTTTAGGAAGAGAAATGGCATTGATCTGGGTTGATGCACATGCCGATATCAATACCCCAGAAACTTCGGGTTCTGGAAATGTTCACGGTATGCCCGTTGCATTCTTAACACGTCTCGCACAAGAAGAGAAGCCAGAGATCTTTGGATGGTTGAAGGATGAGCATATGGTCAGCGTAAAGAAGATTGTTTACATCGGTTTGAGAGATGTTGATAGAGGAGAGAAGAAGATCCTCCGTGATAACGGAATTAAGGCATTCAGTATGCATGACATTGATAGGTTTGTGTTCCCGTCGCACTAATTTACTCTGTACGTGTTCGCTAACATTCTATCGCAGACATGGTATTGGCAGAGTTATGGAAATGGCACTCGGTCATATCGGTAACGATACCCCAATTCATCTTTCCTTCGATGTCGACGCTCTTGATCCTACATACGCTCCTTCAACTGGTACACCAGTTCGTGGAGGTTTGACCTTGCGAGAAGGTGATTATATTGCTGAGTGCGTTCACGAGACTGGTTCTTTGATCGCTATGGATTTGGTAGAAGTCAACCCTACACTTGAACCTGGTGTCAATGATATTGGAGCACACGAAACTGTTAGAGCTGGATGCTCTTTGGTTAGATGTGCTTTGGGTGAGAGCTTGCTGTAAGTTGGTGTTTCGGATACTGGGAATAGATACTTGAAGAGACATTTGAAAGAATATACCCTTAGATCGAGGTTGACTATTTATACATTTGGTATTGGATTCCTTGGGTGGCCCTGAGATAATGGGATTTGATCTTTCATTTACGGTTATACTTCGCAACTCAGAAGGATAGAGGGGCAGGTGGATCACTTTACTTTCACATGCTTAAGAAGTCAAGATAGATGTAGAAATCATCGACGAAATCAATACAAAAACATTTCAAAATCTCCCCGCTCTCCATAAGTTCACCGCCGATGATAAAACTCATTGTCGTCACCGATATAACTGTTTCTAAAAATATAATCAATTCTCCGATCTCCAAGTCCCGAATCTCCAATATTTTCCATACCGAGTACCCAAGTACTACCAGCCTCATAATTATTTTTTTAGGCTTTAGTGATGCGCTGTGCCTTGCACTTCATCCCAGCTTCCCAACCCCCCGCCAACACTAAGCGCCCAATTACATTATTCACACCGCGAAGATGGGTGGTGTATTAATGCGCGTCGGTATTCTTGTTTTTTCTTCTTTTCTCTGAGTTTTTTCCTGCATTTCTCTATCATACATACTTCGAACGTTATCATCTAGAGTTTCGCGACGATATCGTTCCCCACGATCAATCAATTAATCAAACTATCTCGGTACCAGCAAATAAAGTAAGACAGGTACCAGCGGAAGATTTCTGAGCTGCACGTCCCCTTGGTTCGAGTACCTTGCAAGTTGCACTTATTTTCGAGTCTGAGTGGAACATAAACCGAATAAATTGAACGACAACACAACATTCATTCACCGGTATTATAACATACGAGGGAGATTGACGTGGACGAGCTTGGACGAGTTATCGTACGAGATTTATTCTCGAGACTGAGATTGGGTGTGGAGATTTCTTTCGTGAAGGGGAAAGGAAGGGATATAAATAGGAAAGAGTCCTGGAATCGCAAGTTTTTGATAACAGTCGAGAACGAAAAGAAGGAATTCCTTGGTAAAGATACAACTGCGACTTCAGACTTGTGGATTGGGTTCGCATAACTTTTGGAAATCAACTAGACGATAATCGAAGTACGAACAGAAGATTACAAAAGAGAGCTAAGAAATAGAAGAACTCGATTTGGCATAACTATCTTCGATACAACCAATACTACCACATAAACACCACAATATGGTCTCAACACTCTCCTCCTCCTCAGGCGGCATCCGCGAACGCTCCACCGTCCTCCTGACCCGCACTCGCACAAAATACCGCTGGCCACCTCTCCAATTGAACTTCTGGATCCTCATGATGTTAATCGCTTCCTGCACCATCCTCGGTATCTCCGCCTACTTTCTCTCTGTCCAAAATCAGCTACATCTCCGTGTTCCCTGGTATTTCCCCTACTGGGTCGTCTCTGCTTCTCTCGGCGTCGTATTCCTGCTTATTATGCTCTGGCTCATCTCACAGCGTCAATTGCTTCCTGGTATCGTTATATTGGGGACTTTTATACTATTCGTATTATGGCTAGTAGGATTGATTGTGTGGAGTATTGAGCTATGGGGTCCCACGGGAAACGTAAATGGAAACTGCAATTTGTATGTTACGGCGAATCCGCAGAGTGGCCCGAATACGTCGACTTTGGCGTGGTTGATGCAGCATTCGATTTGTCAGAGTTGGATTGCGGCATGGGCATTTATGTTGATTGGAGTTGTCTTTTTGTTCTGGATGATGATTATGAGTTATCAGGTTTATAGGATGGATGATTAGGGGGAAGCTAGAAAAGAGTGCGGCATGCGAAGATTGATTTGTGATGATACTATGAGGTGGGAATAAGGATGGGGAATCGGTGCGGCAAAATAGGCTATCGGGAATAAATATGTAGGACAGATCTACGAATGGGGGTTGTTATACGACAAAGGGTACTAGCAGCTACATGTTATGTGGATGAGTTACGAGTGATGCATGGACAAGGCGTTCTGGGAAAATGGGAGGAAGGAATCATATCATTATCAAATCCCATCCTTTTCATTTTTATACGTAGTGTACAAGTTGTGCATATGGGCTAAATGGGTAAAGCGAAATCATCTCAATAAGGGAAGTGGTAGCTTTGTCGCAAATCTCCTCGGCTAATTATAGTTTGCATTAAAATTCCAGTTCCATATATTTGAAATAATGGTTGTGTTATTCTTTAATTAATGTTTTTATCATTTACTGGGCAATCGAAATCTCGTGTCGTTTTGGGGCAGATTTACGAATGTTAATTTATGTCTACATACGAGACTACTACATCATTAATACAGGTATGCTTTTCATTTACTCTATGCCGAGTCCAATTCATATGACCATCGATCAAGATATTGTATTCCAATCTTTCAATATGCTGGTCTTGGGATAGTTTAACATCGAGGTAGTATTGAAAATTAGTAGGAGGTAGAGTAATGATATAGATTGAGTGCTTCTAGAAGTGGTATGCGATACACGAGCAAGAAGATACGTGATATTATCATCGAAGAATTGTGCCATCATGATAATAAGTAAGCCGACTGCACTTTCATATAAGGACTCCGCATTTAAAGCAGTTTGTCAAAAGGCTAAGCTGTAGACCAGCGGAACAAAGCGAGAGATAATTCTGTGTCTCTATCGTGCGGCAATGTGTAGAGATTTGAGAATGGAGAGAGTAGTATCATGGTGTTTCAGTAAATAGTTGAAAGCACCTTTTCCATTAAACTGGAGTCAGGGAACAAGACCAGCAGTAACATTTTGTTTTGATTGACGCTAACAAGACAAAGAAGTCCATGGTAACCGCGATTTCAGTATTTGCCAGGAACTGTCATAGCCAAACGATCTAATACATATTTCCCTGCGGTAATTGGAGGATATTTGGAAGGATTCTCCTCACTTACACAAGACGGTAACGTCTCAACTGTCTCATCATAATTAATCGAGAAAAATAGGGGTACCGAGAATCGAGTTTTCGTAGTCCTGTTAACAACTCTATGAATAGTACTTCTATAAAGTCCATTTGTCCATCGCATCAAAAAATCTCCAACATTGACTACGATTCCACCTTCAACGGGCTCAGCAGCGACCCATTTTCCGTCCGGACTAAGAACCTCTAGACCGGGGGTTGAGTCTTGGAGGAGGAGAGTGAAACATTCGTAGTCTGAGTGAGCACCAAGGCCGACTTCCTCTTCTTCATTTGAGGTTGAAAGAGGTTTGGGGTTCGAATTTGGCTTGTACTTTATCAGTCGTGCAATTCCTCCGGGATGTGTGGCCAGTGTATCAAAGTAATCTTCTGGAAGGGATAGAGACAAGGCAAATAGGCGGAATAGGTGTTTGCACAATTCCAAGACCTGTGGGATAAAATTAGACACATGAAAACAAATCTTCGACAAGTCAGCGTACCCTTCCGTAATAGTCTGCAATGCCTTGATAGAAACCAGGAATT
This sequence comes from Botryotinia convoluta, assembly GCA_004786275.1. Taxonomy (NCBI): domain Eukaryota; kingdom Fungi; phylum Ascomycota; class Leotiomycetes; order Helotiales; family Sclerotiniaceae; genus Botryotinia; species Botryotinia convoluta. The sequence continues at coordinate 90,808 of PQXN01000097.1, read as the reverse complement.
TCAGATTCGTTAGGCCATTGATTTTTACCACCAGCAGTTGTACCATCAAGCTCGACGTATTTTCCATCCCCACCTGTAGGATCCAAACCATACTCATAACCCCAGTTGAAAGCCTCCTTTGTCTCTTTAGTTTGGAAGTCATTTACAGATGAGTAACTAGCCGGTTCATATCCTCTAAATTGATCTGAATTCTTCACGTGAATTGCATCTTTCGAGGACTGAGGTAGTTCACTGAAAAAGCGTTCGCAAAGCTTAAATACTTGATCGCAAACATGCTGTGGTATTCCATGACCTGTGATGTAGAAAAAGCCAACATTCGCACATGCTTCGTTGATTTTTTTTGCAACCTCTTGACGGTCGGCTAAAGATGATGAGAATGAAGGGGTTAGATCGATAATTGGAAGTGATCGAAATGAAGAGGGACCAGAGGTATCCGCAAGACGAGATTGGAGATAATCTTGTATTTCCTGCGCAGCACGACGTGTGTTATCAGTGGCAATATCTGCCTTTTGTACAGTAGTTGCAGCCATAGTATTGGGAATTCAATTGTCGCAATTGTTGATTTGGTTGGAGATGGGTTGCGCATAGTATTTCTATGACGACAAAGGTGGGGTAGATTGTTATCGTATCCTTATCGAGAAGGTCATGCAGGTTGTGACAAACAGGAACTGAGCGACGGCAGGCACTGCTGCTTAGATATTGTTCATGGTGACTTCAGTCGCCAGGTCCAGGACGCAGAATAGCGACATTGATAAGGCTCAATATCTAGAAACTAATCAGGAACAAATACTTGCTGAAGGAATACCAGAATTCATCATATAGTTCGGTGAGGACGAAGACAATGTATGATAATGTTGAAGATGGGTAAAGCTAAAATTTCGGTAGCACAAGCAATTAGAGTTCCTTAGCCAGGGGTTTCATTATTAATAGCATCATTATGGCCCTGGAGATCACTAATTACAGCAACCAACGCAATCGTGCTAACCTAAAAACTTAAATATAAATTCAATGACTCCCCAAAACCCAACCAATGCATAAAACATACACACATTTCGTGCCAAGGCCATTGCCCTCTCAAATTCTACGGATCTTGAAGATCAGAAGTCCAGTCCTCACATTTCCTTTTCTGAACCAATACCCACGCTCAAACCACAGTCAAGCAAGCTCATTAATCATGCAAAAGGAAGTTCCTTCGGTACCCCGTAATCGTCACAACTTGAGAACCTCCAGGCTCCCTTCAACTTCGGAATATATATCCACCTAAAAATCAATCCCACAAACCACGGAAAGGGAGGAAATCTCGGCCCATGAATGCCAGATTCATAAGTCACATCTGAGTTTGTGATTAAGAACGGGACATCTCTCGTCTATTGATACATTAGCTGAGTTTAAATTTCATAACCGAAGTTGAGGAATCATACTTTATCAGCATGTTTCTTCGAATGTTGAGCCATCGCCTTTCCACATTCTTCCCAATTGATCGATTCATCCTTTTCCAGGTCCACTAGGACGTCAATTTCATGATGTAAATGACTCTCAAAATCAGGTCCAAAAGCATCAATCAATTCCCTCAATTTGAATCCATCAAAGGGCTTCGCATCATCTTTTACTCCCGAAACATAAAGATCAAAAGCAAACAAGCCCGGGAGAAATTTCTCATGCTCAGCATGATTATTAATGAAAACGTCATTTCTGGAACTTTGCTCATCGAGTAATTTGAAATAGACAGTTTCTTCAGCGGCATGGTGGGAATGAAGAATAGAAGACCATGCATCGCAGAATTTCATAAAATCTGCTATATCGACGGTCTCTTTCACGTTGGGCGCTTGGATGTAAATGCAATTCAGACCTCTAAAAAGAATATTATGAAGTAAGGCCATTTCTGATGCATTACGAGATGCCAAAGATTCGGGTTTGCCCTGTCATTATGTGAGTTTTTGATATCGCTATCAAGCCGTTGGGTGCACATACATCTAACGATCCTCTCGGAGTTGAGAGTAGTTTGAAAGGGCCATCTGCCCATTTTTTCGTAAACACCATTGCGAATATGAAGAAGATGATATTTTTCGAGATAAACCGAGTTCTTGTAATTGTATAAATATACGGTTCCCCGCGTGGTCATACCCTCTCAGTCGATTCCGGTTGGCTTATCAGTATTCCACATACCAGCTGATATGTGGCGTGATGCAACCGAACAAAATCATATGGTTGCGACAGCTTTGTCAAATTCTACTGGTTACCTTTAGATGAACTCCTACTCCTCTACATAAAGAAGTGACTCGTTTATCTGCCCTTTGGTTGTTGAAATTTCGGTAATTGTTGTGAATGTTATGGCGGGTGGTGATTTTTGGACTATTGTCTCCTGTTTCTTGAACTATTCACACTTTTTATGGTAGCGTATAGGCAGGCATTAGAAGAGGGGTATCATGCTATTTTTCATAAAGTGATCTGGAAACTGGTTAATGTTAAACGATCTTTGATTCGGTCATGGTCTTTGATTCCATGAATGCAAATAAAACATTTGATTATGCCAGCACTATCTACCCTCTACATGGGTTATTCGTGTGATCACTGGAAAGCCTGGTATAGATTCTTTGGTGGATTTTCACTTCAATCATTGGTAACAAAGTCGTGTATTGTTGTCAGTAGGGATGGATGTATGGTTTCAAATTGTCAAACTGGATGTCCCTCATATTCCTAATTTCAAATTCATCAGTTCTTTGCATGTGCGTCCGGATAAAATCCATCACATGTCTGCATTTTAGACAAGGTATTTAGCAACACTAAAATTCGATGCCAAAGCCACAACGAAATAGCCCTATGGATATGTTGAAAAAAAAATTGAATTCTGAAACGCACTATACTCACGGGCCATCGAGAACATCCTCATCTGGACTGTCTGGATCATGTACCATACTGCCACTCTTAGTCATTAATTCGAATCGACTAGGGCGGAATGGCCACTTCATCCATGCCTCCATAATCTCCTTTAACATTTCCGTTGTCAGGGATCTTACAGACAAATGCTTCAAGTCGAACGCTCCCCCTTTCGAAGGATCTGTTAACGAGGGACATTCGCCTGCTATGTGCTCTAGGGCACCGGGCCATAATCCTTCCAAAGACTCATAGACTGTGTCAATTGGATGTGCGTACATATTACCAATTATGTATTCGAAGACATCGTAGTTCTCAGGATAATTTTGACGAAGGATAGGCCAAAGAGCTTGCGGCTGAATATCCAAAAGACACAACTCAGAAGCAGGTCTGAATTCTTTTGAATATACTTTGAGAGGCTCCATCGGTCTCTTCTCGAATTCTGTACCAATGCGCGCACCGTCGAGTCTGATACCATAGATCTTTTGGGCAGCAAGAGGCAGTTGGGCAATTTTGTCTTCATACGTCTTGATCATTGTGTCCAATTGATTTCTTGAACTCTCTGTGTCCTCGGACTTCGAATCTGCGTCTAAGATCTTACTATGAAGCTGATTGATGTTGTTGTAGTCATTGATAAGATCTTGTGTCAGCGCTCCATGTTGGTTGATCACTTTTTTCTTCGCTTTCAGGAAGATATAACGTGCATATTCTTCGGTGTAGTGTCTTTTCTCCTTCTTTCGTTTGTCCTTTTCAACGTTTTCGACCTTCTCACCTTCTGACACTTTAAATTTGATTAATTTCCCTTCGTCCAATCGCTTCTGGAGATCACCAAATTCATCGAACCAGCCTCTCTTGAAGCGATCGAAGTCTTCGCTTTCTACTTTGTGCCCACCTGTAGCAAGTGACTGCCTGGCTTTAAACTCCATTGGGCCTTGCCTATGTTTGGGCGTCCTTATGCCCATTTTATCCATCTTACTGACAACATCTATGGAATTGGTTAATGCAACCTCGGCGTCTCTTACAAATCGGTGGTTGTCTACAGTTGAACTTGCAATCTCTTGAATATATTCTGTAGTTATTTGGGCTTCCACGGCATTTTTGCGCATCTGGGCGACATGACGTACCAGCCATGACGTTTTTTCTACATCCGGTATCCATACAAGCATTCGTATGAGACCATATTGATGGAACAAGGCATGCGATCTTGCTGCGGAAAGAAGTTGATACAGGACTAGTTGTGACATGGACTCAAAACCGCGGTACCTCTTTCTGGGGTAGTGGGCAAGATTCGCAATCACAAGAAGGGTATTATTTGGTTCGTTGATCTTTGGATCATCTCGCGAAGGTTTTACCTGATGGGGTAAGAATTCCGGAGTAGTAACTTGGCCAAGATGTTCCCAGACCGTTCCAGATTTTGGTATGTGTTGATAAGTAGAATTTTTTGCATCAAGAAGAGGCTGGAGAAAAGGATAATACTTCTTGGCATCAGGTTCCATAAGGAGATGTGTTCGAGGTTTAAGAATTTTATGGATTTTAGACGACCATATGCCAATGCCTGGATTTATGTCGATGACGTCGCAGCCAACATGTTTTAAAAGCGATGGTTTCAGACGATCCAAGATATCATCTGGACCAGGTTACTAAATGATAATTTCGTAGCGGAAAAGGACTAGTTCTTACCACACAGTGCTCCGTTCATGATATTCGAACGTGTTCTATCCCCCATGGTTGAACCTTTCATGTGAGCATCTCTCAGGTATTTTCTCAGGTCCAAGGGAATCTTTATGAACTCGCTTTCGTCTACTTTATTTACTATAGGCTCTTCTTCCTGTTCGTCGGTCAGAGATTTCTCATTTTTATTTCGGCTCATCCTGTTCCTTACCGCTTCTGGTTCTTGTTCTGGTTCCAATTCTGGTACAGGTTTCGCTTCGGGAACTGGTTCCAATTCTGATTTCACCTCCACCTCTTTCACTTTTTTGGGCCGGCCTCTTTTGCGCTTCACTGGCTCAACTATAGAATCGTCTTTGCCATCAACCTTTTCATCATCCGCGGATTTCCTAGGTCTACGCTTCACTGGTCCCACTGCCAAAGCATCTTCTGCTGTGATGTCCCCCGAGGTCACAGCCTTCGGGCGGGTTCGCTTGACTGGAGGATCCACATCGGGAGGCGTTATGAGTTCTGAGGACTTAGAAACTCTAGGTAGATTATAACATGGTGAACAATGAATGTCACGAAGCGGCGTATGTTGTAAAATGGTCGGATATTTAAGTAGATTGGTCCTACCCAAACGTGGAAATACCCGCAACATCAATGTCTATGGTTGGTTCGATGGCAATTGAGGATGATGAGCGTTGAAAAGCTTGTAATTCAGGATGCCGTTGAATTATACAATATTTATATGCGATCCTGGAGTATTAGTCTTTACATGAAGATTATCAACATCGCGAATTTAGATGAGGCAACAAAAAAGTTTCAAGAACGAATCGGTGAGGCTGAAGAAACCTATGAGGCGTAATTGATCAATATTATTGGTTGACATCGTATTGATGTAGCTAGTGTGGCTTGGGCGGTGGCTGTCATCTGCAAGGCTGTAGCTCTCTTTTGAAACAGCCTCTCACACCCATCAGATTTACCGTACATATTTTTTACATTGGGCACCTTGAGATCTAACATACCCAGCAACCCTTTGACAAAGAGTGACGCGGAAATTCATCATTTTACAAGACAGACGTAACACATCCGACAAGGCAACCAAATAAATGAAAACCTATTATATTACTTCTCTATGCAATTTACTTGTTTACAAATACCCATGATTTAGTTGCACAGATTCCCCTTTCCTTAACGTTATCTCTATTCAACTCCCTTGTATCCAAGGTGTTCGTTCATTCATTTCATCCATAGGCACAATTCACAAATCATGGCGGGGTCAACTTTACAGTTCTCGAAGCCCATGAGCATCAAAGAAATCTCCGCAAAGGCCTCAGACTTTGAATTTAATCCTGCTATCGCGTTGAAATATTGGTTGAGAACAGCCGATACACTTCTAAGAGAGGTAGATAGAATGCTCAATTACTTGAGTGGTATGGAATGCTGACTTAATAGGCTTATATTTATCAAGCAGAGGACAACGACCAACAAGCATACCTTTTGTTTATGCGATATGCTGCCCTAGTAGCAGAAAAGTTGCCCGGTCATCCATCTGCAAAAGCTCCGGAAAACAGAAGTGCTCTCAGAGCAGCTCAGAAAACCCTCCCAGATGTTTTGGACGGATTAGAGAGACTGAAGCCTCGGATAAATGCGCGCTACGATAACTGGCAGAAGGCTTTGGAAAGAAGGAAAGAAATTCATGCAGCGCGAGAACATGATACATCGCGACCATCGTCTCGGGCAGACTTGGCGGCTTCTGATCCTGCGATAGCTGGAAATACAGCTACATTAGGCGCTGCGGAGAATAGCGACCTGGCCGTAAAGTTGGCGCATAAGGAGTTTAGAAGAAGAGATGCTGCGCGACGTGGTACAAGACAAGCGGGTGTTAATGAGGAAGAGGAGCAAGAAAGACGGACTGCAGGGCTATGGGATGACTGGGAGTCAGCATTGTCTAAATCTGGTCGTAATGATGACGACGATGTTATACGCCGAAATATGGAAGCTTCAAGGAGGAGGTTAGATGGCTCCCAAGATATTTCGCCAGATGGGACGAAGAAGAAATCTGTGAGACCTGCACGATATGTCCAAACCAAGGCTAGGAATGGTAGTAGCTCATACCGCTATCCATCTATCTCTAAGTCTCAACCACTCGTTAGTGACTCAGGACCATGCCCACCTCCCGGTCATCTTCCTCCAAAGCCGCCCAAGGAAGAATTCGAGACACCGCATTTCGATACACCCCCACCACGACCCGAAAAGCAATCATCAGACACTCACGAGAGTTCATCATCAGATGTCGTTGGTCAAGACCCAAAATTCACCTTTCGACCTTCGGCCTATCTCGAAAATGGCAAACCCCTTCGAACAGTCTTTCTACCGCCTACGTTGCGACAACAATTTCTGGCCTATGCAGCCTCAAATACACAGGCGAATCTCGAAACTTGTGGGATGTTATGCGGGACATTGATATCAAATGCCCTTTTCATATCTCGACTTGTTATCCCGGAACAGACAAGTACTAGCGATACGTGTGAAACGACCAATGAAGGTGCCTTTTTCGACTACTGCGCATCTGAGGATCTAATGGTCTTGGGATGGATACACACTCATCCTACTCAAAGCTGTTTCATGAGTAGTCGAGATCTGCATACACATTGTGGATATCAAATCATGATGCCTGAGAGTATCGCAATTGTTTGCGCTCCCAGTAGAAATCCTTCGTAAGTAATAGTTTATCTGTTTGGCATTGGAAGGGGTGGTCACTAACTAATGAATAGATGGGGAGTCTTCCGTCTGACTGACCCCCCAGGAATGCCCGCCGTTCTAAATTGTAAACAAACGGGGCTTTTCCATCCTCACGAGGAAAGGAATATTTACACAGATGCATTGCGACCAGGTCATGTCTTTGAGGCAGAAGGGCTAGAATTCCAAGTTGTTGACCAACGACCAAACCCATAATGACTCGATAATGATGATACCACGAGGATAAGATTATTGTGTTTTGGTAATTGGTAGCGTTGGTGCTTGGTGGGCTATGGTTAGGGTTGTATTTCAGATCTCGATTTGGCGATTATAATTATACATCATATTACACAACGATCATATCTGGACTTCGTTTCCATGGATTGATCATGTTGATGTGCCTCGAGGGCACTGGTCCCCTGAGAATGAATTCTGGCGAATTTGTACAACCGAGACTAGACATATACATAGTTATCTGGAGACAAGAACAGACAGTGTCCTTATTGTCTGATACGTTTCAAGATAACCATATCATATGTTCATTGCGACATGGCCAATCAAAATGTGAGAGATAAGTTTCGATTAAGGTCATCAAATTAATCCCTACAATGCGGTTTGGTAACGAGGACGAAGAGGTAATGCGGGGATGACCGAGCGACCGTTTTGGTAAACACCGTCGCCACCCCTCGACGAAAGAAATACAGAACAAAAATTGTGAAATCCTCTGCCCCGAACTAGCAGATACTTAGTAGTATCTACGGGTGTTCCCCGATGGCCCCACACGTTAAATAATTTGCGGGGTAATGACATAGGTGGACCCATACTAGTACATTCATCGATGTACTTAAATGATCCTTTCAATACTTTCAACCCAATAATCACAAAACGTTTCACTCAAACCATCTCAACATGACTTCTTTCCAAGAATTTGATCGTTCTCGCTGGACTTCCCACCGTGCGAATCTTTCTGGAACACCGTCTTCTCCATCAGAAGTCACCATTCACTACATCCTATGTCACCCTCCTTCCAACATTACCTCGAAGGGTACTATCCTTCTTATACATGGCTATCCAGAAACATCGTATCAATTCCGACATGTAATTACGCCTCTTGCAGACGCAGGATACACGGTCGTCGCCCCTGATTACCGCGGAGCAGGCGAGTCATCTCATCCTCGTGATGGATACGAGAAGGTTCAAATGGCAACTGATCTCCACGAACTTATCCAAACTGATCTCAGTATTAAAGATAAAATCCACGTGGTTGGACATGATATCGGTGGGATGGTTGCTCATGCATATGCAGCTCAGTTTCCTAAAGATACAGCGTCTGTTGCGTGGGGAGAATGTCCTCTTCCGGGAACAGACGCTTATAACAACGCTGTTAAAGAAGGTATCACGGGAGGTCTATGGCATTTTGTCTTTCATTGGCAAACAGATTTACCTGAAGCCCTCACTGCTGGTCGAGAGCACATTTACATTAAATCTTTCTACGATCGCCTATGCTACAATGCTTCGGCTTTTTCACCAAATGATGTAGAGCACTATGCAAGTAAGTTTGCTCAACCGGGTGGAATGCGTGCGGGATTTGATGTATATCGTGCGTTTCACCAAGATGCTGAAGATAATCTTCGCATGCTGAAAGGTGGGAAGTGTAAGGTTCCAAGTATGTCGTTGACGGGAGAAAAGAGTTTCTTGGCAACTATTGCGAATCAACAAAATGAACAGATGTATGAGACTACATCGTCTGCTCGTATTCCTGGCTCGGGCCATTGGTGTGCGGAAGAAAATCCGGCTGGTTTTGTCGAAGCTGTGCTTAAATGGACGAACAAGAACTCGTGATCTACGTGGTTATTTGTTTCTGCTATTTTCCTAATCTCTCGGTCGAACCAAACCCCTGTATCGATCCGTACCACTACTTTTATTTGTTTTTCCTGTATATAGTTTTCGCAGAAGTCAAGGCGGCATTTCCCAACAATTGGTTGAGGTAAGACTATGTTCCAAATATACAGAAATAAAGAATCTTTGAGAAAGTCCACTCTTGAATACTATCCATTAAGGTGTCGTGATCTCGAGAACTCCAATGGCGCAGCCATAGTGTGAAGGCGTAATAATTCAACCCTTTCAAATCCATTAAATATTAGGACTTCAGGAGATGTTTAACTTTGGAGTAAGTACTCATTCCGCTGAGAGATACCAGGAAATACAACATGCATCATGAAGACAACCAAAAGCATACAAAGTCACTGAAGAGATTAATTCCATAACGATAGCACTTGAGATGCAATGGCAATAGAAAGGAGAATATTTTCATGAAAAAGAAATTTTCTACGCAAGTATCAAAGGCCACCATCTCACAATCTTGGAGAAACAGACGTTCAGTATAATCTCTGAACAGAAACTGACGATCAAGACGTTATACGTTTTCTATGGAGGCATTCATGAACCTGTTTCATAAATTATGAGTCAATGCATTATCCTAATTTGGTATGCAATCTGCACCTTTCAACATCCATTGCAGGACTATCAAACTCCCCTCATCTTTCTCAATTCGCTTTGTCTCAGAGCAAGCAGAAACAAACCCAATGGGCAGAAAGGGTACAGAACAACTGAAGTGGTCAGCCCGCTAAATACTCCTGATAAAATGACTATAGTTCAGTGTCACTCCCAGGTCTGCATACATTCATTTCATTAACAGATCAATTATGTTTATTGCTTTCAATACGATCTTGTAAACTGTCAAAGATTCCATTGCCATTCTCTACACTCTCACCTCCACCAACCCCCCGCCGAGCTGCAGTGGTTGCTATATATAAAAGTGTACATATATACATACAGAATTGTTGCACATCTCAACATACTTGGCACTCCTAGCCTCCGCAATGGACGCTCCTAGCTTCGTAATACACCTTCTTTGTTGCGTATCTGGATGCCCTTGGCTCTCCTAGTTCCAGTGCTAGCTCCGGTATATCAATCAATTGTTGCACATCTCAAGCTCCTTGGTACTTCCTAATTCAAGCACTAGCTTTAGTACATTCTTATCTATTTTATGTTTAAAGATGTCGATCCTTCTTCTAGCTTGAGTTGACCATCTATAGCCCGCCGTTTTAACACCACGCCTAGCTCTGGTGTTCAGCTTTAGTTATGAGCTATGTTGCGGATCTGAATGAACCTGGCGCTCTATAGGCTCATTGATAGCTCCGGCATTACTGGGTAGTGTCTCCCGTTGTATATATAAGAACGTTTAGCATCACCTAGCTTCAACGAGCGTTCTTCCAGCATTTCATCATTTCACCATCTTGTATACGCAAAAGATCTCACCAATGCTCCATTCAAAAAACAGCTTCCCGTTAAAGTTCCCCCTGTGATACTTTACGTTTTAACGCCTAGATCCGTTGGCGACACTAGCTGCCATGATCGCAAGATTGAAATTGGTTGGAGTGATGGAACTACTCATTTCGACATCTTTCCTGCGAAAGTGTAGGGAAACGAGGATCGAATTTTACCATAGAAAAACTGGCAGGTTTGAAGAAACAAATGGGCGGTGATATTCATGGACGGTGAACAAAGATTGAGGTTAAAATGTTTTTAAGCCGATGAATTTATAAACTAACACACAATGCAATTGAAGCTTCGACTCGTTGAAATCAGGTAAAGTAAAGTAAACTAAAACCTTGCGTTGTATGTGTATGCCATTGCAATACCACAATCCAAATATCTTCTTCGAGACTTCCAAACCACGCTACGCTATTCATTCGCGACCTACTATGTAGGTAAAGGAAAAAAAAAACAATCGAAGAATCAGAACCGCACAACCCCAAACTCCCGACCCGGGATAGAAAAGTTAAGAAATACAAGAAAATTCGTCAAAAGGGTATCTCTCATCTCAATTATCTCCTCAATTTCCGCAGTGCTACCATATCATATCTCTCATTTTTTCTCGAGAGCTTAGCTCAAGCACTTGGATCAACAATACCACCGACAGAATCATAAGCACCAGGCGCTACATGAGTTTTGACACCCGTCAATGGATCGAAGATGTGGCAACCGTGCATTGCGGCGTTTGGTGGTGTGTATACTGTGTTTCTTGTTAGACATGAATTGCATGTTGAATTGAGTCAAGAGAGGCAACGATGGGGAGAAGAATGAGGTAACGTGAGAGGAAAGAAAGAACTTACAGTGCAAAGAGATCGCGTATTCTGTTGCGCTAGGGTTGGCGATGGAATGAAGACCCAGCTATTGTTATACATTAGCCACGTGATTTATATCCCATCGTCCAGCAAGCGATGGATCGATATAGCAAAAGGAGAGGAAGGAAAAGAAAGAGAACGACTTACATCATCACACATGTACGCCACCTTCCCCCTCCTATACTCTCTCACACCCTCGACATCCATCTCCTCCGCCGTCCTTGCACCTCCCTCAGGAGTAACCCACCTCGTCTCTTTCAGCTCCCCCTTCATAATTTTCATCAGACAATGACTGGCAGCATGGTCGTGCACTTTACTTTCTTTCCCCGGTGTCCAAACCAGCATTAATAAATTAAATATTCCTGGCACCTCTGCTACTAGGTTTCTTGTGTATTGTTTATTTGGGTTTGCGTGGGCATACTTTTGCCAGTCGGATAAAGAAGAGGAATCATAAGAGTGAAGGAGGCGAGTGAGAGTCGGAAGATGAGGCAAAGATGTTGTGGTAAGGGATGTGGTGAGGGAGTTGATAAGGGTGTTGAAGGATGTTGTGGTTGTGGGTGTGGGTGTGGGTTTAGAAAAGGAGATGGGAAAACTGCCATTAAAATCTACAGAAAAGGAGGTCGGTTAGTTTCATTTCCACATCCCATCACGATAGATTCGCCAAGAACTCGGAAAATAAATACCTCGAGGTAAGAAGGGTGTCCTGGGTTGACTAGAATTGCTTGAGTTAAGAGAGGTTGATTTTCTGGTCGTGCCTGTAATACCACGGTTTTTGGCGAGGATGGGTGAGAATGTAGGTTTGGTTGCTGATGTCAATTTTGTACGTAAAGTACGGAGTGCTGTCGTTTTCATGCTATTTGATGCCATTTTTGCAGATTCACGATGTAATGTAGATATTTAGATGTGAAAAAATTGATGGTTGTAAACTTAGAAATTTTATAAATCAAAGTTGATTGAAATTGAAGAGTGGAAGATTGAGAAAACTAGTGAAATCATGCGGACCGTAGATTAAATACGTTTCATACATGACAACCCTGATAGCTAGGCCGGCATCGGGATTGACCGTACTTGACCATATAAACTGTTTCGAAAGCTGGTAAGATGATATGTCTTATCATCTAACCTTCCTTGAATATTGGTTAATTGTCGTCAGGTCTTTCCCAAAATAACATCTAATCGGTAGATTCCTTCCTTTTTCCAATAATTCTGTTCCAATTCCCCTTTATTTCATGCTGGTATGAAACCTTTCATCTCCAACATCCTCAATCGTTGGCGCGGCGCACGCGCGTTTGACCCCACACATGGTGATAAAGTTCGTGACCGCTTCCTTCTTCTTCTCAATCCTCCAAGGACCATTCTCTGAATCGTGTGCCTGATATCGTTTTCCTGATTCGTCCAATTGAGATAACCACAACTTTCGTACCCGAAAACCCCCTCATAACCTTCCTAAGCCGAGTATGCAATCATGCGGTTCAATATTCTCGTGTTCGTTGGCTATCACCGCCTGATTAGATTTTCGATAGTTTGGATCCTTATTGGTGAAGAGTTTGTCTAAGCAGGGGTTTCCAAGAAGGTTGTGGATCCTCTAAATTGTTTATCTATTGGTCGCATATTAATTGGAAAAGATAAACACCCTCATCAAAAGCTACACAATGCAAACTTGATACCATAAAGATACGACGAGACAAGTATGAATAATAGATGAAAGTAATTGGTATGTTAGAAACATATCGACATCATGAATGAAACTGATCATCTACATGCAGCGTAATGATGTAGTGATGGCCAAAGACGAAAGAGCTGAATAAACAAACCGACGCTATGATATGATCAACTCAGAAGAATAACAAATTCAATCGAGTATATTTACAGATCAATACAAATTCGTAATAGAAAATGCATCTCATCCTCGTCGATCAAGGATCCAGTAATGAAAAGAAAATGAAGTCCGAACTACGGAATACCTTCAATTCTACTGTAACCTCCTTCCTCGATCATCATCCACATCTACCCACATCCATTTCACCAACCTCGGAATTTTCTATTCCAAACCTCGAACTCAAGGCTGATACCTTCATGATTCTTTTGATTGGTTACCACTTGGACCAATCATATGTAGAAGTAGTGGATCATGCTCTTCCATTTTCACTCTCTTCTCTCTCTCACACCAGGAAAGTGATCCAAAAACCAGAGAAAAACCACAAACTCTTCGGATCAAATTCGAGAACATTTAGCGAAGCGTATAAATGATTATTGAAGAAAATAGAGAAACTTTAACGAGAGGAAGTCGTTTTCTTATATTCGATTGTCTACTTGCTGAAATTTGACGCTAGTGGGTTACAGGGGCGATGATGTTTTTTCACGTGTGGTTATGGCGATGGTCGGAGTTCGCTTTAATTTTGGCCGATGCGTTCAGGATGGCTCGATGGTGGGTTTTAGTCTTCGACAGAAACAGATAAGACTATGAAGCTGTAGGTGTACTTCATTTATTATCTATAGACATAAATATTTGCTGCACATGAACGCCAATGTTCAGTCAATATTCAGTAAGCATTCCACATCTGTCTAACATATTACGAGAAGTTACTTGACCAGTTGCAAAACTCAACAATATCGCCTTTCCCCTGCCTCAGCCAAAATCGTGCTTTATTTCCTCCACAATTACCATCATCAATGATTGGAAAGACATCTATCAAGTATTTCTTACAAAAGCATGTAACATATCGAAGTTCCTCATTGAAACAATTGAACTCGTCGCAAAGATCCATAAACTTACAAGATTCCACCATATCCCATCACATCAAACAAAAGCTGGCGAGAAATCCGTTCTTCTTCCATCATCCTCATTAAACCTCTTCATATTCATTCCCTCACCATGTCGATAAATCCCTAATGCCCTGTCTCTATTTCTGGACCGAACTTGCATTGCCACATCTCTTTTATATGTTTCTCTCATTCTATACGTCCCGCCTATCTCGCGACGCTGATGTAGAACAGATGAACTTATTGATCTACCGGAAGAGAAAAGATAGGTCGTGGAGAGAATGTTGTTTCTGAGTGAGACATAGGAGTTGGGGTATTGGGAAATGATTCGACGAAGAGGTTCTGTAGCGATGGGAGAGCCGAGAATTGCGAGTTGGTCGAGTCCGGGCGGAGGTACCGGTGCCAGTTGCGTGGCATTTTTAGGTGTCGTGGGCTTGATAGCACAGGTCCGTAAGCGATGGCATAGGAAACAAAAAGGGGTTAGCGGACATAGTGAAGAAAGCCGTCTAGCCGACTAGTGTCAAGAATTGGATGAATTCAAGTGCGACGATGGCTTCTGATGCACAACCCGCTGACACTAAAGTTTTTTTAAGCTTCCTTGACCATTTGTTGTCAACAATTTTCGATGAAAGAATCTCAGATGCGAGGAAGGCAAAAGTAGTCAGACAAAAAATGACAAGGGTTGCGTTCTAGAGCTCTGGTCCATTCAGTGAATTAGCTTGTGTGAAGCTTTGGGCAACATGGAGCTGAAGAAAAACAGATGAGCCCGGTAATTTTGAAACTTCGCCAAAGATCGAGGCGTCATGATAACCTAAGTACGGCATGAGCTGCTAATATTTTCTTGGTATAAAAGTCATGAGTTACATACCGGAATTGAACACAAGACCGTCCATATGAACGAGAACCAGCTCATACCTTACAGGTGCTAGATTGCAGCAATGGATGCTCGGGTTTTTCTGACTAGCTGAGAAAGTAGATAATAAATGCTGCCAGCATTGCAGTACCTTTTTTAATGATTTAAACTTACAAAAAATGACGGAAACTTGGTCGAAGAGAAAGCTGTCAAAATGAGATCAACGAAGCCCAGAAGCTGGCCAAAAACAACGAATAAGAGTCTGAAAACTTCTTGGCTTTACGAAAATATGTAAGTTGAAAGCACCTTAAGATTGACAAACCAGAATGGTAGATCTGGGATATGTGAGATTGCTCTCCCGTAGATATTGGTAGGGTCATCCTCTGAAGTTTCCCATAGCTGCTTATTGTTCCTCCGATATTTCCCGCTGAACCTTCTTGTGAATTTTAGTTTGAGATTACTTTATGATGCCATGTAATGTGCTATCAAGATATTCGCAACCGCCCAATGAGGAGCAGAAGAGAGACACCGGCGGCATACATAAAGCCGCAAAGGATCCAATTGCGTCGGGTTTGCAACAAATATTGAGCAACCTCAACTTTTTACAGGATAAGAGTATGCGATGGCTAAAGAATTCCTTACACTGCAGATTTTTGAAGCAAGATTGACAAGCAGAACTCCTTGAGCTTGCATGCATTTATAAGGCAGCGCCCAATCAAATATCGTATATACCTTGCAAATGGAACTCGGATGAAATCAAACCACAGCTGTGGTATCGTAGTGAAGTACAAAAAGTTTCTGCATATTTGAATGCTGGAATATCTATCGAGGAACAGCGACAGATTTTAAAGTGGCTTTTATCGACTTATGTGATGTGTCGAAGCCTGAAGATTCGATAAAATTCTCCGTGAGATTTCAAGAGGTACTAAAAACCATTTTGTCAAACAAATAAAAAATTTGTATTCAAACTCAAATTTGGACCCATATGTTGAAGAAATGGGAAGAACTGCATCCTTTACCGAAGTAAGAAAGTTGACATCGGAGGGATTTGGAGAATTTGAAGGATTTGAATAACCAATCGTAGATGCAGCCCTAAACTGATATACGGTTTGAAACACCTTCATGTCAGACTTGCAGAGAGATTTTCATCAAGACTGAAAAGTTTATGTCGATGTCACACGAATGGAATTTCCTTTTCTTAGAAAATTCAATCTGAGCAGAAGAGTCTTGGAGTCTATCTCTATGTTCAGAATTTCCAACAACTTCAAGGGAAATCAATTCCATGGTATTTGAAGCTTGAGGCTGGAAACAGTGTCTAGCGATCGACACAAGCGTGAATTCGGGGCTCACAAATTTGGAATGGCTTTCTTGTGTGTTGTTTTCAGCTCGACCTTGGCACGCCCCCATGTATAACAGTAAGGGGTTCTGGGGCATGGGGGCCTGGAGGCAGTAGAAAGTTCTTATTGTATCCAAAAATCTGAGTAAATTCTCCGAATCCATGAATATTATTGTTCTTTTGGCAGTTGGTAGAGCTACCAAGATGTTGTACTCCGTACAATATCAAAGAAGCGGAGCATGTGGAAAGTGCGTCTATTGTCCACCTTCAAGGTACGCATCGGGAAATACCCACCCAAAAAACCATACGCTCCAAATAATTTCTTTCTTTCAATCCAATAACCAAATTTCAATAATCTTTAGTTTCTAACTGACTGTCCTCACCGGCGCGAATAACTTCACCCGTCTCCCCGGACCTGCGACGGCCCGGATGCTGTCTTAGCCATAAATAGGATATCTACTTTGGTGATTATCCCATATCTTGGTAACATTGAGTCAGGGTCATGACTTCCTAATCAAGAAATTCAAAAATTACCAGTGATCACATCATCCGTCTTGTCTAAAGCCCAGATGCCTCCCGTTTCTGCCAAGAAGGCAACGATTCATGGAAAGTATACGTCGTTGTCCGAGATCTCACTGTCTTTTCTGATCTCAACGTTGTACCTTATCATCACAACGCAAAGGTGGAATGGAGTACGGAATGTGAGCAAATCAGTCCTTATCTAAAGATACATCATCCCAAAATTCCAAGACTAATAAGGTCAATTTGTCCCCAGATAAATCACATTATCCCAACTTGGCATCTTGGAGTCTTGGAATTCTGCGGCGTTGATGTACCAAAAATATACCCACTTTGGGCAGCAGTCAGATGGATTGATAAAGAGTGTTGACATACTTGTTATGTCTGCCTTCTCTTGATGGTACACATTCATTTCACCGTGTGCAATTGAAAAAGTCCAGACTTTGACCAAGATACTGTTGTGATACCTGCAACACCATATTGTCTTACTTTACATTGCAGTAAGCAAAGCAGCACTTGCTGTAGAAATCCTAGTGGATTACGCGTCAGAAGTAGTCGATTCAAAGCGTTCAACTTTTCTGTTATACTTTGCAATCAATCCTTATCAAAGTTTTCCGCAGTTACGACGATCAATACCAAAAGAACTCTTTCAAGACGTCCGAGGATCAAACGATTGAGCACTAAAGTCTCATATATGACGTTTGGAGAAGCAATGCCACGAAGGGAGACAGAAACTAATAAACTTGCAATTCCATTTTCCGACCAAACCTTATTTTCACTTGGCATTTGACTTCGCCTCTCTTGGCCAGTAAAAAGCATCATGATATACACATGCAACAGCAACAACCCGGTGGACACTTCTCATACAACATCTAAGAAAGATCTTCGCCAAGATCCCATATCTGCGGCTCCCCAGATGATGGTTTTCCCGACATACACATAATCTCTTACCTTGATAGCAAAGGCCAAGGTGTCGAAACCTAGTCACTATCCCCTTATTTTACTATTTTTCCCTGAACTTTGGGCTCCATTTCTAGGCATAAGGTTAATTACAATTATGAGTACCGAAACCACCAAGCATTCTATCCCCATGTAAGTCTGGGCGAAAAGATATAGTTATTTTGTATCACTACATTCAGCTTGATGTCCCAGTCATTCCACAAGATAAGTTAAGGCGTCCCTCCAAGTCGGATGAGGCGTTCCTCTTTCATTCTCGTCAATATACTTGTACCTTCTCTGCGAGTAGACACCAACAAGTGACTTTTCCCTTGTTGAGATAAATACTTCCGAGACCAGTTCTTTCCTCAAAGCTGGATTATTACCAATTATTTATCTTCAATCGATTTCTGAGTAGTGTCCTGTGATATTTGGCATCTCATTTCCTTATCCTTTCGCCATCACGATGACCGGGAAATTCACACTCAAAGATCCGGCTCGTTGTGCCCACTATGCTCGATTCTTTCGACATTTAACATTGACCGAAGCTAATATCATATACTGGTCTTTGTTTGTATTCGTTCTTGTCTTGATGTGTATATCATCCATCCAACATCACAAGTAAGTAGTTGTCACCATATGTTCACACTCTTCTCCACGTTCTCCACAAATTCCTGGACCTGTCAGCCTAACAGACCCCAGATCAAACAACCTGACCGAACTCCTGAAAAGTAACTCCACTTTTCGCCAAATCCGTCGCATTCGGCGTCGCCGTATTCACTACCTCTCGATAGTTTCCCTTTGTTTCCTAATCGCTCTTATTTGTATCGTGCTCGAGGTGTTCGCCGCCTTCAATATCGAATACTGTGACGGCGAAGATCTAATCCAACTCTACTGGGGGTTTTGGTCAATTCTCCAGGTCGGTTCTCTCATCGCTATTCTAGGAGTCATGCTGCAATTCTGGATTGTTCTTGGGAACGTTCAAACACCGAGTTGGGCAGTGGCTCTAGGAACTCCAGTGTTGGTTTTCGCCGCGTTGGGGTATATCTTTAGACATATTGGGAAAAGCTGGAGGTGGGGAAAAGGGAGAAATCAGGAAGAGGATACGGATATCGAAGCGGGTAGAGGTGGGGATGTTGAGAATGAGGAAGTGGAGAAGAGGAGCAGTTGGGCTGGGAGGTGGATTACTTGGGCACCTGAGGATCAAGAAATCAGAGATAGAAGAGAAGAGGATTTGAGTAAAGTGAGGACCATGAGGTCGGCTGAATGTTCAGATATGGAGTTTGCTAGTAGAGCGTAAGTACTATACCTTTCCTTTGATTAGAATCATTTGAGAGGTTAAAGATGTACTAACACAAAGCAGAACAACATTATACACACCAGGACAACCGGGCGATGTCAGAAGGAGCTCAACATTTTGAGCTATGGCTGGAAGATGACGGTTGATTGAAATATGTTAAATTATGTTTGATGATATGATACACACATGCTCAAGTGCTGAGCTCAGGACGGATGGATAAACGGATACCACAGGAAATACGGAGTTTGTCAAAGTTTGGATCAAGAATTGGCGTTTAGAAAAAGATGGATTCTGGATTTCGATATGATATTAAGGGAAAGATTATGATGAAATGAGTATAACATGGGTATTGAATAGCTAAGCAATTGGAATTATGAACAGCATGCAACAGACACATACATTTAGATAGAAAATATTACCACAGCCCGCAATGAAGTTTAGTTGGTCCTGCTTTTTTCAGCCAAACATCCTGTTTTTCAAAGCTGATCGTGTGAGCTCAAGTATCCCATCAATGTGTATAAATATATTGCGCTTGACCTCATCCCATCCCATCTTCTTACATAACACAATTTTCTACGGCTGTTTCCATCCATAACTTCGTATACAATCTATGCGCAAACTCCACATGTGCCGGCATAGGTTTCTCAGTACTTTTTCCGGTTCCTTTAAAGAACACACTCTTCAGCTCGAAGACTGCCACTCCCTCATTTTTATGAACACTAGCCTTCATCTCAAAAAGTCCATCGCTATCCCTTACCCCAGTCACTAGAGGTGAATCTCCGCAGCGGACGATAATTGAAGTGGGCGTTTTGGAAACGACTTCAAAATGGTCGGTTATTTGAGTTCCGACTTCATAAGTGGAGGAGAGGAGTTGCGAAGGTTCCCAGAGCTGGTGGGAGGTGGTGGTGTTTTGGTATTTTTTAGAAAGGTAGGAACGTTGGTATGAATAGCCTATGTTTCCCAATTAGATTAGCTTCCATCATACACTATTCCTATTTCCGTATCTCCTCTCTTCCTTAACCGCCAAGCAACGCCGGCAAGCTCTTCAAGAATACACCGAAAAGTACATACCCAAACCACCCCAAACTCCCGCACAAAAAGCCTCAACCAATTTTCCCTCTTTCTCCAATAAATGCGGTTTTATCTTACTCAGCGGTACCTTTCTTTGGCATAAATCTTGCGTGGCAGGATTGCGATTGGGGTTTTGTCGCATGTAGGCTGCGCTTGAAAATATCGGATCCGAGGGGGAGACGGGGATGAATCTGGAATTGCGCGTCCAGAAGGCCCAGCCGGATGTGGCACCTGCGGCTCCGAGAAGGGCGGTGGTGAAGGTACTGCGGATAAGTCCCATTTTGTTAGAGGTCCGTATAGTGGGAGAAGGAAAGAGAAGAAAGACTAATGGAGAAAAGTTAAAGAGAGAAATGTGATGTGGTGTGACGAAATGGTGGAGCAGTGCTATTGGTAAGCTTGCGGATAAGGCTTATCGAGCTTATCGACATTTCCAGGGGTAGGTCTCGGCAGAAATGAGAGTTCTTGACATAGGAGGGAGTGGTATTCAACATATTCCCTCATCCGAATGTTCTTTAACATCGATTTTTACTTCCGTACAGGTTTCATCCTTTCAATCTCTTTCGTTTGCAATCTTCATGTCGGGGAAACAGACTGTTCAACTGCTCCTTTCTCTGCCAAACTGACGTGTTTCAATCATCAAAGTCCAATATTTGGTTCAAGATTCGGTTGATTCTCCACTTCCGATCTTTTAAGGGTTGCAGAAAGCACTTTCCAGTTTAGGAACTCTGCAATACCCAATCGTTAATTCACAATACAATCTCACTATCGTTTATCTTGCCCAGATGTTTGCCGAGGTTCAAGGCAGTAAATCAATCGATCTTCGAATGTTTTGTGGCCCATATGCATGATTGCTTCAATTGAACACCATCCCCGTGTATACATTCCACGGCTTGCTCCACGCTGGATGAGCTCTTGACCAGCAAGTGGCTGGTTAATTCGCGGCAGGTTTTTTTCCATGCACGATAAATCGGCTTTATGGCAGTGTCACTTGCCTTATCGGCGATATGTATCTCAAATATCTTACCAGGCCTATCTACCCCGCACATCAACGTGATAAGGGAGTGTAGCGTGGAAGAATACCAGTTCTATCGAGATGATGACGCTCAAGCAAATATGAGAAGTTGAGGTTGTCTACAAAAAATTATTTAAAGTTCTTTGCCGAGTTCCTCTCCAGGCAAACATCTCAGGTGCTCCACCACAAGAGAGAAGAGCAAAACCTCAGTATGGGAGACTCAGACATAATTCCAGACCAAATCAAAGGTTATCGCTTGGGTGTTGATGTTGGAGTACGTGAATCGATACTCAACAGCTGCAAGTATGTCGCAGCTGACAATTGGTTTTAGGGAACATTCACCGACGTATGCGTTTTTACACCAGAGGGCGATACTATACGGACAAAGGTACCATCAACTGGTCAAGATCAAAGCATCGGTGTCAAAAATGGTATCACGCAAGTGCGAAAGAAATTGAAGGATTTGTACAACTGGGATGGACAATTCGATGGCATTCATCACGGTACTACTGTTGGTATGGACTGATCACCTTTCTATGGCGTTTGAATGAAACTTTCTGATTCTCGAGCCAGGAACAAATGCAGTTCTCGAAGGCAAAGGGGCAAAGGCTGGATTGATTGTCACAGCAGGTCACAAAGACATTCTGGCTGTACGGAGGTCTCAAATACCAGGTGGTCTGGGAGCTTGGATTAATTTCATGCCACCTGATCCTATAGTCCCTCTTGAATGTACCGTGCAATGCAAAGGAACTATAGGCTATGATGATCAAATTGTTACACCAATCGATGAAGATTCACTTCGCAAAGATCTTAAACGCCTCAAGAAACGAAACCTTGAAGCTATCACAATTAGTCTGCTAAATTCTTACCAGAACAACACACATGAGAAGCAGGTGGCAAAGATTTCGACGGAGATTCTCGGTCCTGATGTGGAGATAATTTGTTCCAGTGATGTGTTATCAGAGATGGGAGAATACGAGCGTACTGTGACAGCAAGTGCTAACGCTATCGTTAAGCCAGTAGTCAAGAAGTACTTAGCTAACATCCAAACCCTTCTTGCTGATGATAGTGAGACTATTCGAATCTTGAAAAGTGATGGCGGTCTTACCACATTAGACTTGGCTGGCGATCTACCTGTCAATATCCTAATGTCTGGACCAGCAGGGGGTGTCCGAGGCGTCGCAGATATTGTGGCTAAGAAAACCAAATATCGAAATCTGATAACATTAGATATGGGTGGCACTTCAACCGACTGTGCACTCATTTCTGATGGAACTCCTGCGATTCGAAGAGAGACGGCTATTGACAATCTGACAGTAAGAGCTCCATCAGTGGATGTCAAGTAAGTCCCATTTCGCCCATCTTACCATCATGTCTTTTAGTTTACCATTATCAGAACTGTTGGTGCAGGTGGTGGATCAATAGCACAATACGTTGAATTGACATCTACAATGCGCGTAGGTCCAGAATCGTCTGGAGCAGATCCTGGGCCTGCTTGTTATGGGAAGGGCGGAAATAACGCGACTGTAACTGACGCAAATGTTGTACTTGGCTATCTTCCAGATAAACTTCTCGGTGGTGATTTTCCATTAGACATTGCAGCTGCGAGGATTGCGGTCGAAAACGTTGCCAAGCAGATGGGATTATCGATAGATGAAACTGCTCAAGGTATCCATAACTTGGTTAACGAAAAGATGTACAACGCTTTACACAACGTTTCCGTTGAACAAGGTTATAATCCCGAAGACTTTTCACTCGTTGCGTTCGGAGGAGCCGGTCCTCTGCATGCGAATGCAGTAGGAAAATTACTCGGAGCTTGGCCAGTTATTATTCCACCTGCTCCAGGTGTTTTATGTGCACAGGGCGATGCTACGACAAAGTTGAGCCATGAACAGTCTATTTCTTATATCAAACTTCTTACGGATGCCACACAAAGTGATATCTTCGATGCTCTATCTGAACTAAGGACAAGGTGCCAAGATGTAGTTCTTAAAGCATTAAGCCAGTCGACCACTCTTAAAGTCGAGTACGAAGCAGATCTCAGATACAAAGGTCAGGCTTTGACAATGTCTATCCCATTTCTCGTAGAAGATTTTGGACTTGATTCATTGAACTTCATCAAAGCGATCAAAGAACGATTCCACGCAGCTCACGAACAGCAATATAGCTTCTGTCTTCCCGATTTCGAATTGGAAATGATGCGACTTGGTGTAATTGTTACAGATGATTCTGCGGACGTGGAACTTAATTCTATCGAAATTGCTCCTCTTGATAGCATCCACACACCTCCACATGATGCTATCATTAGTCGGAAACTGATTAGTACCGATGGAAAAACAATGGAAGCGATATTTTGGGAAAGATCCAAGATCACAAAAGCTGGATATAAGGTTCAAGGACCTTGTGTGGTATCCGAAATGGATTCCAATACTCTCGTACTTCCAGGCTTTTATGGCGAAATTGATTCTTTTGGAAATATCCTTATCTTTCCAGACGAGGATACAAAGTTAACGTCTGACATCGCCCATCATGATTGGGAAAGCGCTCAAGACCTCGTTCAAAAGTCACCATTGATTCCGACTTTGATCTCCTCTTCATTGCAGTCAATTAGGAATGAAATGGATACGCTTATGCTAAGATGTAGTATGTCACCTGCGATTCGAGATCAACAAGATGAATTCAATGTCATCACGAATAAAAAGGGACAGATGTTAGTGGGTCAATTTGGTAGCTTTATTACTCAGTTCCTGCAATCATGGAAAGGAACTGTTGAGGAGGGTGATGTTTTCGTCACAAATGATGTTTATGAAACTAGTGGTGCTATAAGTCATCTCAATGATGTGATTGTACTTCTTCCAATCCATTACAAAGGGGATCTCGTGGGCTGGGCGGCAAACTTTGGACATATGACGTATGTTATTTTCCGTTCTCCCAGGTACCATGAACTAACTGATGATTAATAGTGATGTTGGAGGAACGGTACCAGGAAGTATGTCTATTAACTCTACCTCTGTCTTCGAAGATGGGATTCAGATACCCACCGTAAAACTTTACTCTCGAGGTGTATACAATGCAGCGATGGTCGAAGTATTCTGTCGAAATTCTCGTCAACCGGATTGGTTTCGTAGTGATTTGACAGCCCTTGTAGCTGCTTGTAGAACAGCAGCTACTAGAGTCTGCGAGCTGAACGAACGATTCGGTCCTAAGTAAGTCATGTGGATCACAAATTTACAGCAGTATAACCGATTTCTATATCTAGTGTATATAGTGCCTCTTGCGACGAACTTCTCGCACGAAATCGCTCAGGTATTATGAAACTCATTGAGACTCAAATCGGTGACGAGGAAAGCACATTCACTGATTTCATCGACGATGATGGTCAAGGTGTTGGACCTTACGCAATCACCTGCTCCATGAAAAAGACAAACGGAAAACTAGTCTTTGACTTCATTGGTACTTCTCCACAAGCTGAAACAGCTATTAACTTCTATCTCTCCATTAATATGTTTAAGATGTTTGTCGGGTACTACTTACTGGCAGTATTTGATCCCTATTGTGTCGTCAATGATGGATTCCATGATATGCTTGAAGTTATTATACCCGAAGGAACCATACTTCGTCCCGTACGCCCAGCCCCTGTCAGCTGTCGAACTCATCTTCTAGGCCGCACAATGGATATCATCCAAGCTCTCATGGGCCAGCGGTCGCCTCAATATAGTGCTGCAGGTGGATTCTCCGACTCTCCGCATTTCTTCTACTCCGGTTTCAAACCTAATGGTGAATGGTATCAACTCTACCAAATTGGCTTTGGGGCTGTTCCAGCTCGTCCCATTGGCGATGGTCCAGATTGTCATTGCTTGTTTCCAGCTATCAAATCTGTGCCCGTTGAGGCTATTGAGCTTAACTTCCCATTGCGAATCGAAGCAAATGAATCACTTGCCGATACTGGAGGCGCAGGATTCCATCGCGGTGGTAATGCACAAAGAACCTTGTACCGATTTTTGGCGAAAGGAGAATTTAGTCTTCATGATGATAGATGGTTCACAAAGCCGTGGGGAATTAACGGAGGGAAACCAGGCATGAGATCTTGGAAGAAACTGCATTCGGTGAAAGGAGAGGAAAAAATGTTGCAAAGTAAATGTGATCATGTCAAGGTGGTTCCCGGAGATTTGTTAGAATGGGTTACCTGGGGAGGTGGAGGGCTGGGTGATCCATTCACGAGACCGGCTGAGAAAGTTGCGTTGGAGGTTGAGAGGAAGTTTGTTACAATTGATGGGGCTAAAAGGAATTATGGAGTGGTAGTTAATGAGGATGATTTCTTGGTCGATAAGGAGGAAACAGAAATTCTGAGAAAAAAGATGAAGAAATCGAATGAGGGAGAAGGGGTAGTTTACAATAGAGGTGGTACTTCGGAGGAATTGAGAGAACGATGCGAGGAGGAGACAGGATTGAAAGCTCCTGTTCCACAATGGGAAAATGATCCATACGGACCACATACGGGACTAGAGTATGTGCAAGAATGGTTCAAGGAGAAGAGGGAAATTAGAGGTTGGAATTTACAGTGACGAATCTAGGCGAACTGTCTCTAGATCCGTTATAATGATTTCAATTCTTCTTAAACATATTGAGTATATCAAGTCTAACTATCCACGTCTACAGCCTGTGTATCGATTTGTTTTAGATGAGACAAAAACCTGAGTGCTACTCCACATGCGAATTTGAGATGAGCCCCCACTATCTCCTTGCATACATGCATATCATATCCACAACCCCCACCGGATGAATCGCTGCAACTCATATTGATTGACCCCATTGCTTCTTATTGGATATATATGATCTAGCACTTCTCATGCATCAATAAGCAATAAGCTACAAGCGTTTGTGGTTTAGTGGTAAAATCCATCGTTGCCATCAATGTCTTCTTCTCCTGAAGAACAAGAATTGAACAACCTCGATGGGCCCCGGGTTCGATTCCCGGCGAACGCATTAACCTTTTGCTTTTGGAACAGATTCACCTTATCGATTCGTTGTTTTGTTGTCGATTTTTGAAGTTGTGCTTGCTGGGTGGTTGTTTAGAGCTGATTTGATGGGCGAAAATCTTGGTGTTGAACTTTTGTTGAAATACCGAGAGACGCTTTGACCCCTTTTCTTTGTAATTGCTTTTAGGTGGAGAATATATACTAAACCTCTGATATCCAGTTGTGTGAATGCCTCTGCACTCTTCTACTTTCACTTGCGGGGATAACGTGTTCAGCATTATTTTTGTTGTCAATATGAGATGAGCTACGAATAATGACAGTTACGTCGTTTAGTTGCTGTTGTGTATCAACAGCTCCTGCGCTCTCTTTCTCATGAAACAAATTGTCCGCGCGCCGGACTTTGTCGTTGTAGAAATTATTGAATATCTTTCCTACCGACAGATATCTTATAATTTAAACATATGATTGAGCTCACATGTTCGAAGAGTTTACCAATTGCATCCAATCTCACCTGTATATTATGCCCTCACACATCCTACCTCGAAGCTAACTGACCCCACTATCATCCATGACCTCCCTCACCTTGTCAAATTGTGCATTATACGCCTAGCCTAGCACAGCCACTCACCATTATACATCATCTTTGAAAACCGATAATCATGACTTCCACTTATTGATATCGTAGCATTCAAATGGAGCATTAAATGGCGTCGTCGATGATTATAAGACAATGGCGAAACACACTCTCCATAGAACATCTCCTCAAGATTGATGATTCTTTTCGGAAATCTAGATCTTACTCGACAGTAGCCCCCCTCTTTTGATAAGCGAGGCTTCTATGGAAAGTGCAAAGGTAGCGGTAAAGGATCACGATATAACTTGCTTGTCCTTGTCAATCCTTTGTGTTCTCTTTGACTGACTATCATATATAAAGAATCTAGCGAGGAACCAGATGCGGCCTGATTTGTGAATGAATCAAAAAATTCCTTTGTCGGAGGTGATTATCAGAGCCCATATTCTTTATGGTGAAGCATTGAAAATCACATTTTTCAAATCTTTATAATATGGATTTGATCCCATTTATACTTTCGAAGTAAAATATCACATCACTCATCACTATCTCATCAAAATCAACTCGCCATGGCAGATGATTGGAAGTTCCGCTCTCGAATGCCCACCACCTCCATCGCTCAAATACAAATTCCTCCCGGTCCACTACGACGCATCAGCAAGCGTAAGCGTGCTACCCGCGTAACAACCGGCGATGGATGCAAAGAATCTAGCATCATCAACGAGCTGCGAAAGAAATATGAAATCGACCTCGAGCACCCTCCTCGCTATCCTCCCCAGTTCACTCTTCCTCAACCACCCATCCCTCGTCCAGAATCTGATAAATTAAATAGTAAAATAAGAAGTGAGATGGAAAGAAGACAGTTCGCACCAATGACTCCTGATTGGGTTTGGAGGGTCTTGACAGAAATGTACAAAGTGGATGAGAAAAAATGGGGAAAATGGGCAGTTGATTTGGATGGTATGAAATTGGCGAAAGGTGATTGGAGGTATCTATTGAAGGCTCACTATCGTTCATGGGACGAGACCGGTGCAATGGAAGAGTACGAGCTTGGCCATGTAACGAACACTATTGCCGATTTGGTAAGTTGGCTTTCATAAGTTTTTCCCAGCTAGTCATGTTTATATACTTTACTTGAGTTGAATTTGAACATTTGAAGACTATTACTGATGTGGCAAACAATTATTAGTATGTTTACATGGCTTGCGATTACAGGAACAGAGCAATAGCAAGAACACTCAAGAGTGGCGACCTAGCTGGTGATACACCAACCAAACAAAAAGTCAGCTCCATAATCATTGATTCTGACAAGTTGTATTGGGATCAAGATAAAGGTCGCCTCGTGAAGGAAGGAGTGGATGAAAATGGGGAGGATATTCGTCGGCTTGTGGAGCAAGACTTTCCGAAAGCTTGGGAAAAGACCATGAAGGCATTGGCACAGTATGATGATGAAACTTTTGCGAATCTTGACTATATTGTGATTCCACACGAATATAACGCCTTCCATACACAATGCATAGGAATAGCACCAAAGCAAAGGTTTGTCTTCCACATCGACAACTCCGGTCTGTCGCAACCCAAATTTGAAAGTGCATTAGATGATAAGTACGGAGCTTACTATCATTCGTTTTTTCAAATGTCTTTACTTGAAGCTATCATATACACAAGATTCGATAAAGGAGAAATTGACACCGCCGAGTGGCCATTGTACGGGCAATGGTCCTACCGCACGGATCATGCAGAGCCAAACAACAGAACGACAGACAATAGTCCCAACGCAACTCGACAGAATGATACCTACAACTGCGCTCTGAATACCATGGCCAGTGCCGTGAATTTGATATTTGGATATGATATGGCTTGTTATGTATCTGGAAAAGATCTCTCCCCCATCCCTGGATTAACAGGAAAGAGAATAAGAGTCGCAGCGGAATTTTTAAATGGGGGATTCAACTACCCATTCAATTATCCATTGTTCAGGATCCCAACAGAGTTACAAGAGATCATTATCGATGAAACTTATAAGCAAAATATTCGACCCCCTCCGACCCTGCAGCCAAGGAAAGACAGGGATGGAAATTTCATAGACGAATGGGATGATGACGACACAGAGGATGAAGCGGACCCAGAAACAGAGGAGGAAGAAGAGAAAGCACCCCAAGCAGAAGCTCGAACAAAAGTTAAAAAATCCACTAGGTATAAAAAGGTCAAATGGCATGGCCAACCCGCTTTAGATTGGGATCCTAGAGAGCCACATCCGACAGGACCAGGATCTACAGACGACGATTTGCCAATACGAACTCTTTGGCCTGCTCAAATGGATCCTACTAGAACGGGGAAATGTGGCATTATATACCCGATCACAAATCCACACTTCTCGGATCCAGTGTACGATGATGTATTTGAGTGCAAGAAGGCAGCCATATTCCGTGAAATGAAGGGCTGGGAAATGTGGGAGAAAATGCCATTGTTTTTGTTCAAGCGTTGGATGGAGAATGTAATGGCAGGTAGAGAGCATGAAGAGTTGTCTCCATGGGTGAAAGTGCTCAAGCTTGATGGACCCGTTTTCTCCGAGACAAAATATTGAGGGACGGAAGCGAAGATGCTTAACAAGACTTATTGACTTATTCCCGAATAGTCTTTCAGAAATTGTACTCTCAGATGTTACTGATTCTAAATTTAATTGCGTTTGAATAAATACATTGCTCATATCTTCTTATTGAACCTACAAATCACTATCTCAAGTCTTCATGAAATAATTATTCAAGGTGTTTTTCTGTGGTGACTTTCCGACTTTCTTTGTCGATGCCTCTTGCTCCGACTTCTCGGCTTTTTCACCAACCTTCATTAACTCACATAATTCTTCGAATTCGGCAGAATTGACAATCCCACCCGATGCCTCCTTGTGGCCACGAGCAAAGTTCTCTCCTAGTCTCTCAACTAAATCTGTAGTATCCAAATTGGCTACTGCTTTTAATGACTCGATAATATTGACTGGTGGATCGCGACCTCGAGCACATCTAGCAATCCGACATGAGAAATTTACCTTGCCGGGCAAGTAGCCATAATTGGCCACCATGACTATTTCTAGGGCTTTAGATTTCAAGAAGCCGGCCTTTGTAAAATGATTAGTGAGATGAAATAATTTCAGTGACTCAATACATACCCATCGCGTAGCAATAACCGGGTGGACTTGAGCTTCGCTTTCGATTTTCAATACCGCAATTTTCCCATCTTTACTGAATTTTGGTGGTGTATGAGTCTGTTTTTCAACTTCTTCATTGATCTCGCGTCTTGCTTCGGCGAGCCTCTTATCTGTCATGATTTCTTTTGGATCTTTGGCTCCGAGTAATGCTTTCCAAGCAGTAATAACATCATAAGTACCAGTTCTTCGTGCTATAGAAGTTCAGCGATTGAGGTTTAGGAATTCATTGAACATACGAGCGTTAATCAAAGAAACACAATCATTAATGAGCTTTTTTGTATGTTTCTTAAAAGTATCTTTCATATCTGGAAATGGGGGTATCCAGTTTATGGTATTTCCTAGATCCCCATGTGTTCCTATTGCGCAAAGATAGCCACATTCTTGAGCAATATCAGAATGAAGTTCTTTACAAATTTCGTAAGTCATGAGAGCTGTCGTTGGAACTGGATGGCAATGGCAGCCTGAAACAACCTTCCCTCGAATGTTAGTATCGTTGCCACAAGAAGAATGTTTTCCACCTTACAGTCGCATTTTTGGGAAAGTCATCACTTAAATGATGGTCAATGATCATACATCTCGCACTCTCATCATCAATGACAGGTAAACCACCTCGACTTCCTTGGTCTAAAACAATCACATAGCTAGGTTTCATTTCTGCCATTGTCTTTCTTTCGTATTCTTCATGGATATTCGAACCTTTCCGCACTAAATGAACACTCAAATTCTTTCCTTCAAGCCCAAGCTTTATCAAAGTACGATACATAATGACACCAGCACTCAATCCATCTGCATCCTTATCCGGCACTATAAGTGTGGGTTTCTGAGCCGTCGCGCATTCTCGGATGAATTTGTAGGCAGATTCTAGTTGGTCACGTGATGCGGGCCAAATCTCTTCGCCGGTGGAAGTACGATGGACGGAAGTACTGCAGTAATCATCGATTTTGATGGTCTTTTTTGGCGACTCTGATGTGATTTCGGCTTTTCTTTTAATTCCATGATCCATTGTAGGAACTCGAAGAATTAGATTTGAAGGGCTGGGGCGTATTGATAATTTTGTAGGCAAACTATTGATCCAAGGCCTAGCGGAAGCGGTATGATATGGAAGACTTCTTCGAGCCAAGTTACGGAAAACAAAAGGCATCGATAGGCTTGAAATGTATATAAAAGAGGCTGAATACAAACGGGGAGAGGTTACTATTATATATATAGCATTGTTTACATGTAATCCGTATGTAATGAAACATGAAGGTGTTGTTTTTGCTTTGATGAAAGTTCACGGTGGTCAAGGGGTTAAGGTTAATAATCATGACGTAATCCATCAATCAACGCAGTGCAGTGCGAACGAACCAAGCCACCGGATTTCCACCTCCCTTCTTTCCACAATATCATTGCCATAATCAATTGTTTAAAGAATGGTGAGTATCATGAATGAAATTGGTATACTCCTCTGCTAATGTTTCGCACTAGTATATCGGTTTGTTGTTCCATGTTAAACCGTCCATAACACAATTCGCATGAAATCTGGTGTACGTACGGGCCGGCGGTGGTTGCCATCGCACTTTAGGGAAGGTTAACATAACAAACAATCTCGTGTGTAGCATTTTGATATGAGAGGTGAGGAAGACTATAATCTGCGGGACAACAGGGAGCACTCCTCAGGTCCTTTCTACAAATGGGTTCGAATGATTCATTTCATTAATTACATTTTTATTCACAAGCTTGCACATTTGAGGATTCGGCACGTTTATTTTATTTTTACAAAAGGAAAGATTTTTCCATTTTTTTTCTGTTTTTCTGGGGTTTTTTTATCGAATCGAAAAATCAAGAACTCCGAAGAGTGCAACCTATCTATCTATGTCGTGAGGGAAGGCGTATTTTTTGGTCGACTTTGTGTTGAGGTTGAGAATGAGTGAGTGAGTGATTGGGTTACCCCATTCTCAGAAATTCTCCGCCCACAACGATCTTCCGCCCTTCTCAACTCGCTTGATCCTCCATTCGTATGGTGTGAAGCACCATCCTTCGCTTGATACAAGTGACAAGAAATCGACATTTCCGCATTTTTGATATCTGCGACGAATTCCCGCGCCACTGAATCTCTTGCGGAACTGTTTATGTCGCTCTTTGAGATCTTGAAGATCCTGCAATTGCTGTGAAAGTTCGAGAGTGAAGCACCAATCATCCATGAGCTTTGAATGTTCCTTGACCAACGCTTGATGTTCTTTCCAAAACAACTGGAATTGATGGACCTGGCAGCGGCGACGATTGCACTTGCAGCCGTCAACTTCGGGGAACTTCCAGCGCTCCTCGATTTCCTTGGCGCCAAAATCGCAGAGCTGCGATGGCTCTAGGATTTTGCTGATGGGGACGTTCGATGACGAGTCCGCCGTATCTTCTTCATCGACTGATGTAATGCAGAACTGCTCGTAGCAGAGATCACAGGTGCAACCCTCTGGTGTTTCATCCTTTCCGTGAGCACTCTGATCTAGAATGTCGTTGAGCTTGGCGTGGATGGGCCAATCAATTTGGAATTTGATGAATCGAGGCATCTTGTCGATTCTCTGGTTAACTCGTGAAATTCTTCTTTCTGAAAAAATCGTGGTGGATTTGTTTTCGGAAGTTAGGATTTTGAATTGTGAAGAGGTAGTAGTCGTGTGTAGATGTTGATGCTTGATGAGGATGAGTTGAAATTGATATGGAAGGATCGACCTCTTCCTGATATACGTTCTTCAAAATAATTGTTCAAACTTTGTTCAATTGTCAATCAGACAAGCTTGAGCCGCATGTAAGAACGCGAACGGGATAAAAATGTCAGTGTCTCGAGTGATCTCACTGCCATATTTTCCCCAAAGAGATGGTTGGCGAGAACAATATGCATTGTTCAATCTGATCGAGTTGGAAGCATCTGTTCCTGATCTGTATCCAGAGACAAAATAAGAATGCCTTTGTTCTGGATCCTCGTTCTTCCGATTGGGCAGTTCCATCTCTTTCAACTTACTGCACATCGGATCATAACCTTCAATCATTTTAATCAACCCAAATTTTCTTCAATACTTCTCCAAAATAATCATTCCTGCATTTGGGAAGACCACTTTTCAGAATGCACTCTTGAAATATGCGAGGTTGCAAAACTACCAAGAATGCAATGTTGCCAGCTCACAATTCGTTTTATTATTTCTCAAAATGAGAATTTTATATGTGCAACATCAACCTTAACAGGTTCAAGTACCAGGTATCTTGATCTTTGGGTGTTTAGTTGGAATTAGAACTCCGAGTTTCAGATTCTGGGAACACTCCAAAATTGTTGGAAAACGTGGAGCGAAATATTCTTATTCCATGTTCTGCTATTGTTCCCTTAGATCCGGGAAGCGAATGGAAATTGTTAGTGACAATCATCAAACCCATAGTATCATATTCTCTAGAACTTCAGCTCCGCCATGATTTTTCTAATCATTGATCACTCAGAACTTTAATAAAGTAGGCTTCAGTCCTGGCTTATTCGCTTCGTTTTCGATTAGCAGATGTGCGTAAAAGAGTACCATAATCACAGTATCTGTATTCCGTACAAACACAGGATATACCAAAGAACACTCTTACAAACCATGTTCCAGACTTTGCTGCCACGTTACCGGAGGTCACCACCTCCTCCACTGGTCCAAAAAGCGGTGGCATAATAGTGAACATTCCTTGATTTCTAGAAGTGAATGGTAGGATTTTGGCAGAGTAGCATGAAATTACCCTCTTTGTCGAGCGAACAGGCTGACATGGAGGCTTTTATCTTGTGATAATTTGATGTGCAATGGATCTCCATTAGCCACTTATATGTTGAGATTGAAAAGAATTTCCGGATCTACTTCTGCTGTGTTTGCTTATACAATATGGTCCCGAATGAATTCCACATAACTTCCTGAATGTTAGTTTAGCTACGCTACCCCCCATTCTCTCGAACTCAGAACACTGTCAAGATACCCAAGGAACAAACCTCAAACAACATTATTCTGAGCCATTCCTTGCCCCATAAATACCATCTACTTCGTCCCCAACATTCTTAATTCCTTTTCTCCTCATTCACTCGAATCTTGACAAGATAAGACAAACACAAAACTTCATCGAATCTAGATTTAGAACCCGATCTATATCCCTAGATCACAAGTTCAAAAAGTCACCACCAAAACTACAAAGATGAATAACGGAAACGGCTTCGCAGTCGTCTTTCACGACATCGACGAACTTTTGCGCACCCGCGTCGAAGAAGAACATTCGCATATCGCCCTCCAAGGAGACCGAGATTTCGACGACCCACCCATCGGAGACCCAGCCCTCGAAGAACCCATCATCGACGACCCGCCAGTTGAAGTACCCCTTCTTCAACTCCGACCACAACCACAACCACAATCATCCCGGTACTCAAACATCATCACGTTGATCCAGATCATCGAGTCGATTGCTTTGATCGCCATGGTTTTCTTCCTCCTCTTCGACTACTTTTCTCCTAAACCCACACCCACTCGAACCGGACCACCACCTCCAACACCAGCCGGACGGTGAAAAGTCGAATCCTAATCCAGTCAATACACAGGGATAACTAGGATAAGGATAGGAGGGGAAGAGGGTGGATGAAGTTTTGCGGTAGAGGAGGCAGGAGATAGTGCTCCCCACAACACCTTTTCTTTTGTAGGACAGACTAAAAAGACCTGGTGTTTATCAATCGAGAAAACATTTAAACCCCCCCAAAAAGTTTAAATAAGAATTTATAACCCAAAAAACAATCAGTGCCAAGATAATACTATTGTGACTTCGATAATGTGCAAAAAGTAACTTTGAAACAATTGAATGAAGAAGTACACAAGAGTAACTGATGTACAGTTGCCGAGAAAATGGAAGATTTAATCCAAGAGTCAAGGAAATAAGATTTTTGATCGCTCTCCATGCGATCGTCATTTCTCCTACATATGCACTAATACGTGCACTCAAAATGGCTGAGCCACTTGGGTCAAGTAGATGGATGTCCCCCAATCTCTGCCTTGCGATACATATGACCCATCCAATAGGAAAAAGGAAATTATGCAGGTTTCCGACGAGCGGCAATGCAGTTATCCGCATTGATTATTCATCGTCAGGGATCTCGAGCCCTCAAGTATTCTTCTTCCCTTTTCGCTTTCAGCTTGTTGAACACCGATTCCCCCTTTACTCATTTATCACTAAAATCTTGCTCACAATATGTCCACCGCATTCAACAGCCAATTATTAGCCACAACAAAACGTGATTTTCATGAAATCGTGCAGCAACTTTTTCTAAAGACCCAAAAGCCTATTAGACCGCAGAATTATAGGAGCGGTATCTTTCGGCAGTCGAAAAGTTATATACTTCTCCATGAGGAAGAGCAACATCTAGCAGACCACGTAGCAGTCCTCGCCCAAGCCAAGGAGGGCGCAACTGGTGTGTCGGCAGCTATGATTGAAGAGTGCAATGGCCGAGATTCGCCATCGCTAACCATTCGAATTGCATCAAACGAAACGCCTTTACCAGAAACTGTAGATGGATTGCGTAGGTGTTTAGATATAGTGGAGGAAGCTGCTCGTGCAGGTGCGTCGGGATCAATACCTCACAGAACAGGAATAAAAAAGTCGAAAGACTAATTCATATATATGGTTCAGAAACGTATGAGCACAAAGATATTCACAAGTCAAATCTCCTCGTGCAAATTATCAAGCTGAGCAAAAGTCGTATGCGACGTCGCATTGGCCTACAAAAGAATCGAGGTGGCAAAGTCAGACCTTCGCTTTTCGACAGGGTTGAATCATTGCGATGTAGACTTTTGGTATTAGAGGCTAATGCTGACAATCCCTCTCTGCGAAGTTCTCTCTGTGTTAATTTTTCAGAACTTTGCCAGAAGATTGAAAGCTTTACTCTTTCTTCCGAAGAAAGTCAAATGGATCATTTAACCGCAATAGTCCTGGCTGCGCACAAAGTGTCGAAGAGTGCTAATAATCCGTCACTTGAACGTCAGCTCCAAATGAAAGGCATTGACCTAGATCTCAGCCACCGCCGCACTGTCTTCCAAATCGACAAGATAAGCAGATACCTAGACATTAGTAACGACCTGATAGACTTTTCTCGGAAAATCAGGTATAATGGTTTATTTCGCAACATCCATTTGGAAGTGTGCACTGCACCCAAGGCTCAGCATCATGATGATCAAATTTTGCATGTTCATAGCGAGATACAACTTATTTCTTTCTATGAGCAATATCCTGCGGGTTCGCCTCCAAGGTGCATAGGATCTAGTAAGTCGGCTTGCTTTCTATGCGACTTATTCATTAGGAAACATGGATTATACCGTATTTCGCATTCGCACGGCAGACTGTATCCAAAATGGACGGTACCAGAAGGATATTGCGTAAATGAAGAGATAAACTTGAGGTTTAGTGAAATTTTGAAAGACATGAGTCAGGAAATGCTGCAGATCAAAAGGACTTTCGTGAGACGACCCGGGTATGAAGGAGATGGTGCAGAGAGCAGAGTACATCTGTTGATACTTCCGTCGAACTTCAATGCAATATCAAGCCCTATAACAGAAATAAGAGCTTCTTTGAGGTCAGAAACTTCATTAAAAATTGCCGTTGTTCATAAGTCTCAGTCTGAGCTTTCCGAAGCCTCGAAAGCCACAATAAACACTACAGGCCAAGCTTGTGATCTCCCGCCAAATACAACTACCAGTTCGACTGTCGTAACAGGAGCTTTGAACGGGCTTAGTACTGCTCTCGAATCAGGGGTTATCCCAGGTTCCAACTCGGCACCTTCCATTAGCTCAAAATCACGGCACCCAAGTCCCTTATACGAGTGCCGCCCACAAGACCTCCCCATTACAATCGTTATCTCACCCGATAACCCCCTAGACACAATTGTCCCCTCCATCGGGAAAGTAGAATGCATATTTGATATTCGCGATATGGGGCTTGGATATCTCAATATCAAACCAACGAAGCAAATTGATGTACTGAAAGGAAGGGAGCGATTGCAAAGTAAAGGATTAGCTGAAGGAAACCATGAAGAACTCCGACTTATAGATGTCAGAGGTTCTGAACTTGATGGCGAACTTGTGCTCGCCGGCAGTGATTCGGATTCAAAGGAAGTGGAGTTTTCTGTGAATGATGGGGGAGAATGTAACATCTGTGTCAAGATTGTATGGGGTGTAGAGGAGGGGTAATAGAGGAGAGAAGTGATGTAAACCCCAATTTAATGATCATGGACATCAAAGTGCTTGAGATTCGGCTGTTTGGGGACAAGCAAAACGCAAACTCTCATTTTCATTAGCTGCAACTTACAGCCAACACACTCTATTCACCGTAGCATTCTTGATAATAAATCTTCGAGAAATATTATTATTCATTCATGATATTACATTTGATATTTGTCTCGTCCTACTAGTATGCGCTATCCTCGTATACGAGACCGGACGCGCCTATTACACAATCATATATCCATATCTTATTGTGTGCATTCGCATTCGCATTCGCATTTGCTTGCATTGCCGTTCCCAAAAGAAATCCCATCCATCCGTGCAGCCGTCCATCCCAAATTCCTAGCAGGCAAGAGGAAAGACGGGAGACATAATAGACATTCATCCAGTTAATTCCCGATCTTCCTTTCCATTCCCATTCCCAACCTCATGTCTTCAATAAATATCATATCAAGATAGAGGATCTCCCTTGAATCATATCCCCTTTGAATAATGCAAAATCCTATCATGTCACTTCTCCGGACCAGCCAGACCAAACATCTTCAGCGTCTCGCTCCAAATGATTTGCTCGTCGCACCGAAGAAGGCACCCGTAAATGAACCAAAGAAACAAAGACGAAGAACGCAAGAACGCAAGAAATATCACGCTACCACCCATTAAAACAAGATATATCGGAAGAAATTAAACAAAGAGAAAAGGTATAAAGCTTCCGCCTGCACAATATCGGAAAATTGTCATATACGCCATCAAAACCATGCCACCAGGTATATCGAGATCAAAAAACACAACTCCGATGATTCACCATCCAACACTATCGGTGACTTGAACGACTTAAGAATATTCATACAGCCTGCGACCGACCTAGCAGCCAAAAGCAGGTATTTCCATAGAAGGAAATGTATCCTGGATTATGAGGATGCAGGGTGGTTGCGCTTTACCATCCTTTCTTCCTAGCGAAACGTTTATTCAAGAGAGCAAGAACCTTTGGTACGTTAAACTGAACATACTCCAGGTCAAGATCTTCTTGATTATCCTTTTGCATCTCGAGCAAGTCATCGAGTTTCAGATCAAGCTCCAGTAGGCCACGATTTCGTCCTAGTAAAGTTAGCATGTATTCATAGAGGTAGAAGGATAACCCGATATTCCATACCTTTGTAATGTAACGAAATAACAAAGGTTCCGGGCAAAGGACTTGTAAAGTTGAAGTAGATATTGGCTCTTCTGTTGTCGGGTACGTTGCTCTTCTGAATAACGCCTTGTTTCTCCAATTCGCCATGAGTGAACTTATACGGACCCAAGACTTGATGCTTTTGTTGTTTTCGCTTGGTACCTTCACTTTGACTTCGAACATTGTGCAGATAACTTTTGTAAGTTTCGAGTTGACCGACTAGATAAGTGTTGTGATCTCGAATGGTCTTGAAAACTTGATCGAGTTTTTGAGTTTCGAGAATAACTCCGTCTTTGAGTGATCCAAGATGTTGGAGTTCTTGTTCAACTTCATCCCGTAAAAGGCTGAATTGATCTGACTTATCAATGACCCCCAATTCCTGCAACTGGCTCAATAATTCCATTGCCCGAATACCTTTTCGCACCATGACAGCATCATTTCGGTATTGACCTGCCGCATCAGCAACTCTTTCAAGACGAAGTGGTCTACGCGCCACAGCGCTGTTGCTCGGAATTGATCTCATAATTTGAACGAATGTTGACTTGGCTTCCATAAAGAATACTTCCTCTTGGGTAATGTCGAGTGCAGCCGTCAAATCATCAATCGCGGTTTCCCATTTGCTAAACAGTGGCAAGTTGATAGCCCTGTTGTCTTTCCTGGGTAGTTGTGCAGGGGCTGGTCCTAAATCGGCCAAGATCACTGCCAAATGTGAGTTCTCATCCTTGTTGAGTTCGGCCGTGTGTTTATCGAGTAAGGCATGCGTAGCATAAACTTCATTGAGGGTAATTGATAGCTCCAAATCCTTCTTAGATAATGCTACATAGTTGTCCATTTCCAAACTTTCATAAAAATCCTGAACTTCACAAAGATCAAGCATAAACTTGTTGACTCGTTCTTTGTTATGTTGAATGAATGGTTGAAGTTTGGCCATATATGGTTCCTTTGCATATGAGGGTTTGTTGGCAAGATTTTGAAGCATCTTAGCAATCAAGGTCAAAGTTCGTCTAGGTCGATCGGCTGGAGTTCCATCAATGAGCATATATGATTTAGGGGTGACAATAGCAGGGTTGATGAATCGCAAGAAAAAGAACCCTCCGATAAGTGTACAAATCACTTGATCGTTGGCATCAGGGTACTTTCTCTTTGTGAGGCTTCGAATTTGTTTGCAGATCCATCGAATACCATATGGTGTTTCCTCTAGCCCATCAATAATTGTTGTAAGGAATCCATTTGCAATCTCCATAAGCATTGTTAATCTTGGTTCGATAATAGCCTGGACCTGTGTATTATCTGCCGCTTGCTCTGCTGTTACTCCTCTGGGCAGGGAAGCCGGAAGTCCTCCCGTCTCCAGTTCAATCTGTGCAATCATTGTTTCATAGACCTTAAGGGGATTGATCTCCAAGTCGAGATCCTTCAGCTCGATAAGTCCATTGATTCTGTCTGCCAATACAGTCTTCAAATAACTCTGCCCGGGACCTCTTCTGGTATATGTTGTCATCATGCGAGATACTGGTGTATTCGCACGGAGGAGGGAGGAATATTCTGGCGTGTTATCAAATTGGTATGTTAAGACAGACTGCAAAGCAAGTGTCAGTATGGGAAGCAGCTCAATTCAATAAGGGTGTGACTTGCCTGAAACATAGTCAAAAGAAGATGTTCTTCACGGCTCTCATATTGATTTCCATAAATTGTGAACATGACTGTCTGCAGTAAAGAGTCGATCTCTGCCATGGTGACAAGGCGGCACAAATGTGCAATGTGCCTAGGCTCTGATTGAAGCAAGAATAAAAGGTTGCCATATTTTTGTGTCTTCTCGTCATTTGGGAAGAAACCTTCTTGTAAGTCGGTCGCATCTTCTAAGTGACTAGCTACCTCATTTTGCTGAAAGAGATATTAGTTGTGAAACTTGTCCTGGGAAGTTTAGGTTCCTACCTCTTCCAAAGCCATGCGATTCTGAATCAATAATGCAATTCTCGAGTCCAAATACCTAACATCTTTCTCTAACACGAAATTCTTCTTCGATTGTGATGAAATCTTCGACTTGAGCTCTCGTAAAACCTTTTGTGCTACATCAATGCATTAGTACAACATTCAAGCCAATACCAATTGCACTAGAATTCTTACCTTTAGCAAGATCATCCTCAATTTCCAAATCCTTCTCATTCGCAGACATGGAGAGATATAGAGTAGTCATAGAATATCTCTTTGATTGACGGGCAGAGCGAGCCCCATCGTGTGAAGACATGGTATTTTGTCGAGAAACTGGTTGGAAGGAGGAAGATGAGGCTGTTGATGCCCGAGAAGGGGTTTGAAGCATTACACTCATATCGTTTGTTGACCGAACAAGTCGGATTTTCTATAAATTAAACTGAAGTGCCAATATCTTTTGTAACACTTTCAATGGGGCCTTTGATACACCGTGGTGTGTTGCGCAAAAAAGAACAAAGAGAATTGTCGATCTCTTTTCTTTGGTTGGTCGAGAAAGGTAGATAGATAGAAAGATTGGTGGAGGATTCGAGATTATTGTAAGATGCCTGGAGCAGGTGGTGATATGTAAGTATGTATGTTGTATGCTGTATGTATGTACTTTTAAAAAGATTCGAAAGATCAGACAATAGTTGGAATAATTGAGCAAAGTTCTGTTAGAAAGAAAGAAAGATATTATCGTAAGGTTGAATAAAAATCGAAAATGAGAGTGAATTGGATGCGATGGTATGGTTTGGAGGGAGCACACAGGCTTTGTTGAATTTTTGGAATTGCGAAGGAGGGCTTGTAGATCGACCAGCGAGCCGCTCGGGTCTTCACCCCAAATTACTTGATGAAAATCTTTTTTCTTTAAAATAGAAAAAACAATCCTTCAATTGAGATATAACATGAATGATTCAAATAGAGATAGATATCTTGTTGAAACATTCGCATACGGCGCCGATGACTGAATAATATGTTGATGGGTTGCGTTGTCGCAAAAAAAAAAAAAAAAAAGTTCCGCATGCAAGAGGACGAAATGATGGATGTATGGTAACGTCTGTCAAAAATGTGTAGTGATTGATTGCGATACGATGGATGGGTTGTGGTGCGTTGCGTTTCGTTGCGTTTCGTTGCGTCGCGTACGATAAATAAATGAAGGGGCGAGGTTTATATTCGGTATAGTATATTGATTGAAATAATATCGGGGAATTGATTCAAGATTTGTATATCTATACGAAGGAGAGATAATGTTGCAAAATGTGCGAAAATGTCGTCGAAGAATAACAAAGTAAGTGAGGTGGATGAGGTGGGTGAAGTGGGTGAGTTGAGTATGTATTACTTTAATGAACGATGAAAAAATGAATGATGAATGATGAATGATTGATCAATTGGGATGTTTTAAGATGTAAAGTTAAAGTTATGTTATGTATGGATGTATGGATGTATGTAGGTGAGATGATGAAGTGGGATGGACGTTCGTTTGCTTTGGCGGGATGGGGAATGGATGGATGAGATAGAGTAGAGAACAGACCGAGGGAGGGGATGAGGGGGTTTTTCTGCAGAGCAAATAGAAAGTACTAGGTTGGTAGGTAATGTATGATGCTGGGCAAACGAACCGTCGTACCGGTGTGGGAGGATGAGTGCGTGAGTGGGTGAGTGCGGGCGTGCGTGAGTGGGTGAGTGAGTGAGTGAGTGAATGTACTCGGTATACTAAAGTAACCCTTTTTCCAAGAATTATTAATTCTTTTCTTCGATTGATATTGATGAATCAAAATGTCATCTTCACCGGGTAGAGAAGAGGGAAAGAATGAGAGACCTTTGAAGACCTTAGGAGACCTTGGACCTATGAGTATCTCGGTAGGAGGTAATAAGAGTAAGAGGGATTCGTAGATATGAAACATCTAAAACTTGTCAGGGGTCCATTTTCGATGGAGGCACATCAATCAATTCAGGTACGCTGCTGAATTTACCCAAGACGACTAATGAAGAGACTAATAATAATACCTAGGTAGGTAGTAGGTAGTAGGTGGTAGTCGGTAGGTAGAGTATCTACTAGAAAATCGATTTAACTCAGATCATAAACTGTGAATTGGAAAACTCCGTGATTCCGTGATTTAGTATCTGTACCTATAGCTACCTAGTAGATATCTATCAAGAGGAGAGGAGAATGTCGAAAAGTACCTACCTGGTACTAGTAGACAGTAAGTATCATCATGATGCCTCATCTAACTTAAATCTACGATATGTTACTTGGAATGATCAGGCTAATTGATTGTAACTACCGCTACTTTCACCCCAATCTTGTAATATATCCTCGATATAATATCAACCAATCCTATCTATCACTTTAATCACGAGTGATCAATTACCTTATCTTCAAAGCATACCAATCTGTCTATCATCTCTAACTCATCAATAATGTGATATCGACACTTTATCATTCCTCCCACAATCCTCCTTTTCCCTTCACCACCACTTACCTCGTCCTCCCATACAATGTCTCTCACCCGCATGAATTACAATGGCTACATCCATTCAATACCGGTCCTGTATTCTCCGGCCATCTTACTCTATAGCCTCAAGGAAATGAATCCAACCTTGATCCATCTGTCCAACCTGAGGATTCTTTCAAGATTAGCATCCAGGACGATACGACACACGCACGTGGAATTTTATCGCCTTATCACCGATTTAGGTCATTCTTCGATGGCGCAGCAGTGGAGCATAATTGTAGGAGCTAAAAATGGCCAAGTTTGGCTTTGATTCCCTACCGCCAACCCACGTTTCCTGAGACTCAGATACCTCAAAATAGTATTTGGGAAGAATTGGTTGTAGCATATCTGTTATGTCGGGTCCCTTTTGTGCTGGGGATATTGTACCTAGGCACGTTGGGTTGTATTGGTGTTGGAACTGGTTGTACCGGGTTGTAATGAGTGATACTGTGTTTACACAAAGTCTTTACCTAAGTGGTGTTCTCCTTATGGCATAAGATTTGGAATCGATGCTCTGTCGCAATAAATCATGGGGAAGGATCAATGACCTCGATAGGATAAGTAGATAGAATCGGAAATTTATTTACTTTATTTCTATGGTTCTTACTATAAACTTAGTCTAATCAATTAGAGGAAAACTAATCAAGCGGTGAGAATTCCAAACTTCTTCCCTCACTTCTTTCTTACTGCATACGAATCTGATTCCAACAACTGATCCATCCCATGATGATATTCAATATCAAGTTTCTCTTCAATTAATATCTAACTATAGCTGTAAGTTCTGTTCCTGAATCCTCATCGGTGCTAACCCTAAAAGCATTTTGTGGAACTCGTGCTTCTTCGTGAATCTTTGTACCTGACTAAAAATCCCTGGCCGTGAAGCGATAGGAACTCTAGTATGAACCGATCAAATGGCGATCTTCCAATGTGGCACCGCAGTTGTTCTCCGCAGTACCCGCTTCTAAATTCTAACCTAAGGGGGTAAAACAGATATTGTTCTGTTTCCCTCGGTTCCAAATCTTTGAGTTCTCACCCGTGGAAGGGCGTGGCAGACTTCTGCAACATCATCAATGTATTCTTATTCTTTGGAACGCCATCAACTCCACTTACTTCCAGATCCAGCTTGCTTCCCACTATTTGGAGCTTTGCGAGTACCTGGCATTTGTGCATCAGAAATTACTCCCCCAATGCGTTCATGCTCCAAAGGAGCAACAACACCTATTTTATCAGTCAGCCGTCCTCAAATGGTTCACAAAATCCGTACACTAAACTCTTTTTGATATGTC
The DNA here is from genome assembly GCA_004786275.1 of Botryotinia convoluta. Taxonomy (NCBI): domain Eukaryota; kingdom Fungi; phylum Ascomycota; class Leotiomycetes; order Helotiales; family Sclerotiniaceae; genus Botryotinia; species Botryotinia convoluta. The sequence continues at coordinate 46,652 of PQXN01000097.1, read as the reverse complement.
AAACCATTCTAAAGCATTTACGGAGGAAAAGATATCAACGCCATCCCCATTCGATTCCCTTTGTGGGCATTTCAGGGGTATTTGGGTAGTTTTACTTGCTTGACTGAGATTAAAGATAGGCCGTGCGCATCATTTTGTTGATTATGTGTTCAGAAAACCACCCAGGATTCAAGAAGTACCTCGTTGGTGATCACAGATGAGTTATATGATCGAGGATGTTTTCTCGTTCTGCCCTACGATATGTGCTATCTTGACTCTCAAAAGGATTATTTCCGGCCAATGTACGTACGGTATCTCCGATCTCGAATAATTCTTTTGCTGTGCTTTAGTAGCTTTATAGACTCGCATCAATCAGCAAGTTGCCTGCCTCATGAGTCCACTTCAAACAGCAGGTATGTAGTCTTCCATACTTCCTTATCTTCCCCTTCATCCTGAATAACCGCATTTTGCCAGTATTACGACTATAGATCAGCATTCATGATATCATCGTCTTCCTTTCCTCGAAAAACCTTCGTTGACTTCTCTTTTGTAGATCATCTCTAATCAAATCATGGATGTCACTGACCAGCGAGCCAACTAATATACGATTTGTCTAAAATGTCTCGGACCATTGAACGTTTTGGTGTTGTTTAACTTTTCATTGACAAGACGACAAGTTTAAAGGGTAACGTTTTCGATATTGACAGGCCACTTCTATCTCGTTCCGAGGTTCAACCTCGAGGTTCGGTTCAACATTGTGATTACTACTCTGTGGGCATGCAAGGGCATACATATATGGAGTATGTATCTCGCATGTTCACGGCAGTATGGTTCCATATATCCATAATTTCTAATAGCCGCTTCTAATCTCGCAAGACGCGCGATAAAGTGAAAAATGGCATTATGGGAGATTCGGTGTTGTATGGTGGTTATCGTTGTGCCTCCACTGAGTCCACTACTCATAAATCCCTGTTTTGTCGACTCCATTTTTACTTGCATCTGCGTTTACATCTGCATCCGCATCCGCATCTGCATCTGCATCTACATTCACATCTCCTCCTTTTATATCAAGTTATCAGCATATATGTAACCTTAAGGCGCGGACCACTTCCGTTGACCATAATCCACATTAACTGCGAGACACGGGGATCACCGATACAAAGTTTGAATATTAAAGCTTCTCCTATTCAAGCTTCCAGCATATAACTAGAATGTATGTGTCTGGCAGATAGGTAAGCGATGACACACTGATATTTAAGATTTCTGCAATCAAAATTTCGATCTTCCATATGTCGCGTCATCATAGCCAGAAACACGAAGGCGGCTAGTCCTCACTTCTAGGCTTCAGTCATAGGGGTTACAGTAATGTTGTGCTCAAAGATCTCCATCGAAGTATCTAGACTCTACGATTACCAAATCTCAGGTCAAGCTGAAATGAATTGACCAGCTCTGACCTAATGGGACCTTGCTGGTTTTCTATTCACCCTATAAGTACTCGGACCACGGCCTGTCCTGCGATGATTCTACAGCATATATCGTGGCTCTTCTCTTTCCCAACAAACCCAAGCTACACACATCCCACAAATTCCAACATTTTCCTTCATCACACAACCTGCCCATCCGCTTGTACATACCGACCCCACTTCCAGAACATCTCACCCCTTTCTCCCGACCCGAAAACTTGCACAACACATATAGGACTAGCAAGTACTATTAAATCCTATGTATACAACATTTTGGGAAGTTCCGATTGTCATCTTGTGTTTGCCTTTGTATCTTCCTTCCGTGCTGCAAGTCATGCAGCGCCCCTATGGTGTTTCATATAAATACCGGCTGGGAGGTCACTGTACCCCGGATTGTCATTGTACAACCTCTTGGCGGGGGTTTGGCTGTTTGTACAACTGTTTTGGTGGTGAGATAGGGTTTGTGGCGTATCGATAAGTTGAAACGGAACGGGATGGATCCTGAGCGGTTTAACTGAATTGGACTGAGGGAATACACTGAAGATAAAAAAGACAAGGAAGGGAATTTATAGTGAGTAACAAAAAGAGTTAGAATACCGGTATGATATGGGGAAGCCCAAAAGATAGAAAGCTTAAGCCAAGAGATAAGTAGTCGAAAGCTTCAGAATGTTTGAAAGGGTTAGATAGTTTGAGGGGTCTAGATAGTTTGAGACCTTCCAGCCAAGAACCTTCAGTCAAACCTCTCCCAAGGACTTTAAAGCGTTCGATCAAGGTACCGGAGAATCAAAAGTTTCGAAAGCAAAATGGTAAAAGATTGACGAAAGACAAGCGCAAGACATTTTTCCATAACGCTCAATCAAATATAGATACTCAATCTAGATTTCGTCCCTACTCCAATAATGCTCTTACTTCCTTCCTTTCCTACATGAAGACTCGTGCTCCCTTGCTTTCTTCATTGGAAAGTGCTCCATTCCCCTTCTCAGATGGTGCCTGTCTACTATGAACCCCTCACATCGTTTTCACCCACCAGCTTTACTTCATAGTCTAAGAGCTAGAGGGATGCATACGTTCGCCCTCTTCCCCACGCATGATGTGTATCTTGGGCTATCTACCACATGAATCTTACATATCAAGTTTCTATCTCTCCCCCCTCGCTTGCAAAATTCTGGCTAATGATAAACATGAAGTAACTAGAAGATGCCCACAGAGCCCATCATTATCGAGTTACACCAGCATAGATATGAAAACTTGAAGTAACCGTCAATCTACAAGATATGAGGACATGGAATTTTACCTTTTACGACATATCCAAAGGGGTCTACAGTCATATATGTCACATAATATTGGTATATTGCATCAGAGAGAACAATATTCTTGAGGGCAATTTAAGATACATTTGAGTTGACAATTATGATTTATATATAAAAAGACCACCAACTTTCGGAAACCCCACTGATGTGATATGAATACACAATGCTCCTCCTTCAAGACATATGGAATTTCGTCGTGTGGAATATATGAGACTAAGTCATAGTAACGGCAGTAACGAGTAAGAATACAGCTTCTAATATTCTGGTATAGGCGTGAAATTCAACCTATATTTTTTTTCCCGTTTGGAAAAAGAAAAAAACATGATACTCAATATTAGTATTAATTTTTCATGTCAAGTCTACATTTGCATTGTGAGAAATATATCAAATATTGTGGTTTGTAGAGTCGTCGCAAAATGTCTGAAAGGGTCACCATACTTTAGATTAATGATCTAGACAAGCTTCCGAGGAAGCGTCGATATCGATACTAGAACCGAACAAAACCTCATACAATATCAACGTCCCTTCATCTTCCCAATTGAAATGGTCAAATTGTGCCAGTACTCATACTGGCTCTTCGTATCAATTACAGTATGCTCAAGAAGTCGGGAAGTTTGATTTCATTATGCAGTAATTTGCAATGCTATTATGCATTTCCCCGCACATCAACGACGTCACTATCTCATTCCCTCTTCGCATCCCAAAACCATCAACCACAATATCGTTCACAACGACGAAAATATGCCATCGTCTCCGACGGACGAAGTGCAAATCAACATGGAGGATTACAATGGCCTGAAATGACATCCGCATATGCGGTTCCAACACCCTACCAAATCTTCAACCAAAAGAAAGGATCTCCCTATTCTAAACGACGCTTTTACGAATTGGTTAAACTCTATCATCCAGATAAACATGGCATTGATACGAATGATGGATTGGACTATGATACGAAACTATCGCGATACAGATTAATTATTGCAGCCAACGATATACTTTCAGACCCCATAAAACGAAGTGCATACGATACATATGGAGCAGGTTGGAATGGACGGCCCGAAGTCCTCGATCCTCGCGATAAACATGGTGAAAATCATGGATGGGCAGGTCCCGGTGGACCAAGTCAAAACGCTACATGGGAAGATTGGGAGAAATGGTACAGCCGTGATGTCAAAGGAGAACAGAAACCTCAATTCGTATCAAATGGTGCATTTGTCTTGTTAATTGCAATTTTTGTGGCGGTAGGTGGATTGGGACAATTGACGAGGTTGGATAATTATTCGGCAAAATTCTTGGAGCAGAGAGATACTTTGCATGATAAGATGAGTAAGGATTTGAGGCAGAGGAGGAAAGAGACGAGATATACTTTTGGGAGTAGAGAGGAACGAATACATAGTTTCTTGAGACAGAGGCAAGATCCAAAGGAAGAAACTTATAGAAAATTGTTGCCGAATCCAGAGGTTTGCTCTAGTGAGGATATCAAAGGGAGATCGATGGTGGTTTATCAGCCGCCTAAGAATATAACAAAGGAGCGATGAGGTAAATACTTATGATCACGACAGGAAAGGAGAAATGGATACAGCAGCTTCAGCCACGATGCTCATCTGTGGCGCCACGAAGGCCAAGCAAGATACAGTGGAGAGGAAATGTGGACTTATACGAGGCTGCGAGACATATGTTTCTATACATGCTAAGCTTTTGAGTTCTTATGTGAGCGGAGTAGGAGCATTGGGGGGTGGTATTTACTTACGGGTATGCCGGACGAATATTGCTTTGTAGACCTAATTATCACTCGCAGCAAGACTAAAATGGTTGGGCCAGAAACTACAAATACATAGAATCAATCAATGACTGAAACGAAACAAATTATTCCAAGAGAACCCCTGCACTCACAAGCACATCACATTCACAATTGCTCTGAACCATTGGAGTAAAGTAAAACACAGTATTATTGCCCAGAAATCCTAAACATGCGCATCAACGTGTACAAAGTTGCCCCTCATAACCCATGTATTCTTTTCGTCATAGCTTCACTCAGCCCTGCGGGGATTGGATATGGATACTCACGGTACTGGACATCTGTCACCAACCAAATATATTCGACAAAATCACCAGCCACTTTCTATCAGCTGCTGATTCCAAGACCCTTTAACGTACTCCACATCCAAAATAATTTATATATAAAAAGCATCTATCATCTCATTAAAAAGAAATAGAAAAAGACATTCAAAGTGGCGCATGTTAAAAAGATCATACTATTCTCACTCCCTTTATTTGCATTCTTCGTCGCTCTACTAATCACGCTGCGAAACGGACCTGGAACGTGGGAAATTGCTGGATTCGATCTAAGATCGGGCGAGGAGAGTAAAGGGGACCTAGAAATTATCGGCGAAGAGCAAATAGAACTAGGGTTGGGAGACAATATGGGTGGTGGTAATGGATATCGTGCCGTGGCGTATTTTGTAAATGTATGTGGCTTGTTTCATTCTTTCCTTTTGGCTTATTAGGGGGCTGTAGTGAGGTTCTGAGTGGGTGAGGGATTCGACGGTTTAAAAACATGGAATGAAGATTGGAGGTCCTCCCTGAAAGCCAATCCGGAGGATGGAATTGGAAAAGGGAATGTCGTTTCGGTTTCTCTCTATCGCCTTAAAAAGTGGTGAGACGACGATGCGATGCTGTACAAGTGTACACGACGATCTCGTGATTTTTAACGGAGAAAGAGAGATGGCAATATCATAACGATGATATGGCAAGGCATATACTAACATCACTCAGTGGGCAATCTACGGCCGCAAACATTTTCCCCAAGATCTCCCTGCCGAGAAATTAACCCATGTTCTCTACGCCTTCGCCAATGTCCGTCCAGATTCTGGCGAGGTATATATGACTGACGGCTGGGCCGATACTGATATTCATTTCGAAGGCGATTCTTGGAATGACGTCGGTACTAATTTATATGGTTGCTTGAAGCAACTCAATATCCTCAAATCACGAAATCGATCTTTGAAGATATTGCTTAGTATTGGTGGTTGGACCTATTCCTCCAATTTCGCCCAACCAGCGTCAACGGAGAGTGGAAGGAGAAAGTTTGCAGAGAGTGCAGTGGATTTGATAAGGAATTTGGGATTCGACGGAATTGATATCGATTGGGAATATCCCAAAAACGCTGAAGAAGCACGAGATTACGTTCTCTTGTTGAGAGAATGTAGGGAAGCCATGGACCGTTATTCTAACACTCTCCCTATACCCCATCATTTCGAACTTACGGTAGCATGTCCAGCCGGTCCTCAAAATTACAATAACATGGATATTTACGGCATGAACGAATATCTCGACTTCTGGAACTTAATGGCATACGACTATGCGGGATCGTGGGATAGTGTTGCAGGACACCAAGCAAATGTGCATGCTAGCCAATATAACCCAAACTCCACGCCGTATAATACGGAAAATGCAGTCAGGGCATATGAGGCAAGAGGAGTATATGGCCATAAAATTGTACTTGGGATGCCGATTTATGGGAGGGCCTTCCAGGGGACTGAGGGATTGGGACAACCGTTTAACGGGGTGGGAGAGGGTACTTGGGAAAATGGCGTGCATGATTTCAAAAAGTTACCACAGGAAGGTGCGAGGGAAATTGTGGATGAGGAAACCTGTGCTAGTTATTGTGAGTTGGTCATTTTATTTTCCCTGCATTTTTCAATATTTGATGCCATTTCTTGATCGTTGGAAGAGAAATGGATGTAAGATAGCAGTACGGGATGATGTTTCGATGCGACGAGATAGGAAGGAAACGCTAATGGACCATAAAGCATACAATGAAAATACAAAAACCCTCATATCGTACGACACAGTCGAGGTCGCCCGCAGAAAGGCTCACTACATCAAGCAAAGAGGTCTTGGTGGTGCTATGGTATGTTTTCCCCCAAATCCGCTTGCATCATGTCACTAACCCAAATGAAACAGTGGTGGGAATCTTCGGCCGATCATCCAGAGCCAGAAAAGTCTCTAATTCACAACGTGGTCAACGTTTTGGGTATTTTGGAGCAAAGCGAGAATTGTATTCAGTATCCGGGGAGTAAGTATGAGAATTTGAGGAACGGGTTTTAGCATTGGTAGCCTGGAATAGTTCAAGAGATATGATCGAATGGAGATGGGAAGAATAAATGATCGGACGTTGGAAATGGGTTATTTTAGAACATTGGTTTACTATAGAAATCATGTTTGAACATTGAACCTTTATGGCACCAAAGAAAACTATAGCATGTGAGGAGTAATGTATTCGTTCAGTACATATAATTCTTTCTTGACATTTGAACTCAGAAAATACAAGATCCTTAGGGGTTCTTCGTCTGACAACATGCTACCTCCACCCAGATGGGTCTCCACCTAGGCCGCCTGCAAGTACACTACTAGTATCAGTATCACTCTTGGTCGCAGTATTAAAAGTAAGGCTACATAAACCAGCGGTCATTCCTCTCTCACTCACAGTATTTCGTCCTCGACACTACAGATTTCAACAACACCCTTTCAAACTCTAAGGATCGACTTCAGCTAATTGTCGACTCAAGCAATTCGTCAAAATGATCACGTCATTCAGATACACCTCTTTATTACTCGAACTCGTTGTTGTTGTCGGTTCAATCTTATGATTCAATGTCGAGAATGATCACCGATCTGGACGCTATGAGCCGACGGTCCAATGGCCATGTGGAATCGGGGTGGGCCGCTTACTCTCTTATCAATCTCTTCGCCCACATCATTCACCTGTGATCAAATACAGGAATAGAACTGGTTCTATATAGACCTCACATCCTGCCCTCACATCTCAACCTTTTCTTTGCAGATGACAGAATCTGCACCACAACCATGCTTGAAAGATCTTGCCAGGCAAGATAGAATACTCTCTAGCTGTTCCATAGAGAGTCAAGATATGTGCTCAGCATATTATTACATGAATGCATTCTATCTGAAAGGTTCTTAAATCATCGATAAAGAGCTTAGAGAAAGTGGAATACTGTTTTCCACACGCCTTTCTCATCCATGCATGGTCCGCTCTTGTCGTTTATCCGTAGATCACGAGTTGGCAAACAACGACCAAATTTCTTACGACACAATAAACCACTTGGTTAAACTCAAATTAAGAAAGTTACCTACCACACCTGAAGCTCTTCCACGCTGACATTTTGCCCCTTCGGAAGCTCGAATCTATCGAATGTAGTTCAGAGCTGGTCGGTGTTTGGTGGGGACGGAAAAAAGGTAGCCGCGATGCTGAGTCATCATAAACTTTACGTTCAATATGTTCAAAGTTTCTTTTCGAGTGATTTAGGAAATGAAATGATACAGAACCTTGATGAGATGATACGAATTATCCGAATCTTCAGAAGACGGCTGGAGGCGAGGCAAGGTAAGGCAAGGCAAGTCTGATTTCCTAAGGCATCAATTTCAATTGAATTGCCATAACAATCGACACCTCATTGCCGCCTCTTCCGTTTTCTCAATATCAAGTTTCAACCCGTCCCGTTCTCTTCTACTTCGACACTTTTTAAATATTGCACGCTAGACTTTTGAACTCCAAACATTCGCAGTGGATACTCCCCCGGAAGTCAAAAGTTCTGGAATTTTAATTTGTCTAATTTCCACTTTTTGTATTGGCGGTCTGAGTTCACTAAATTTCTTTTCCACTGCACTACAGACTCATTGATCGAGCTCGATCTTCTGGAGATTTTCTCCTGCCATAAGGACCCCAGTCGCCATTTTATCCAAAGAAAGACTTTTATCGGCCAAATCTTCCTCTCAGTATCACACCAGTCAATCTAATTGGCTCGAGAAATAGTTTGACCACCTAAGTTAGCAACTAATTACTCAGTTTATTATGCTACAGTCGCAAACTATATCCAGATCTATTCGAATCTCCTTCACAACCAAAGTCATAATACCAAACGACCCACTAAAAGACCCAAAGTCTTCTTCTGCAGCTACAAGCGCCAATCTCATTTAGCAAATTGCAGAAGACCTTGATCTATGTGTCCTGCAAACGAGGAATCATATCTTTCAAAAGCCTCCTCCAATAACTACAGTCATCAGTCTTTCATATACCTAAGCTCCTCATTATAAGAAAAACCATCACAAATATGTCATTAACCACGAGAATGAATGGCTACTTCCGTGAGCAGAGCCAGCGCGCTCGGGGACTTCATCTTCTTAAACCCTCTATTACTCTTCCGCGTGGCGTATTAGATGGGCCCAGGCGGATAATTGACCCAGATTCCGGTCTAGTATCCCAGGAAACAACTTCACGGGAACTCCAAGTCTCGGATTATCATTGGGATTCTCAATTTGAGTAAGCTGGCCCCCTCTCTCTCACCATTTTTTTCTCATAAAATGGAATCTGACAGACCTTTAGGGAACTTCTAGAAGCAAATTGGGAAGAATCTGATGACGATCAAGAGTTTACTGCTAGAGAAGCAATCACTGCACAATATAAACGTAGAAACCCTCGTGTACCACGTTTAATGCAACTTTCGGTCGATTCGATTGTAAAGAACGTTAGCAGTATTACCTATGGAAGCATCAAGAACATGCCTTCAACGCAGCTCGAGTTCCTGTGGCGGGAACTGTCCAAGAGGTTAGTTTTGAGATTATTTTCCCTTACTTTATTCTTGAATCGAGGAGCGCTGCAATTATTCTATACAGTCTTTATTGTGGGGCACATAATTCTAAATACTTGACAACTACCTTGTATACAAGTACTGAGTTTAGCTGATCTCTTGAGTATAGATGTGTCAACAGTTTCAATACGTGGAAGGCTTTTTCAAAAGCTCTCGATCGACAAGAAGGTGCCATTTTAAACCAATTTCGATACAGTGGTTCTGTCGCAGAGCCAGTCCTGTCCTTATCTGTCTACACGAAGCCACTCAAATCAGTCACTTTCGACTTTCTTGTACACTTATCTATTACCACTGCTTTCAGTACTTCGAATATGGTCGAATTGTCTACACTTATTAACTTAGTAGCTCTCGAGATTTCTAATCCAAAGCATGATAATCGTGTAAGAACTGCCGGTAAGCAGTTCGATACGAGCTTCGGAGACAGAGTAATCAAAACCTGGAGCGAAGTCGCAGCGAAGGGAAAGGGATTCAAAGTCCTGAGAATCTTAAAGCTTCGAAATTTTCCGGAGATTACGAACAATTGCTTCCAATACCTAAATGACTTTCCTGCTTTAGCTGTTTTCGACGTTATGGACTGTGTATTCAATGGATTGGCTCAACTCAGCGCTGAGAAACTTGGCTGGGAAGTACACCCTGATGGAGCGTTACTTGAGATCTTGCAGTCAGACTGCGTAAAGCATATTATGGCAATGCGCGCAAGTCTTGGACTTCCTGTAAGTCGTTTCTTTCAATTCTTGAACCCCTTTTTCTCTTAAAAGAATCTCGGTAATAGTCTGAGCACGGACCTTTGTGTTCTGAATTTCTCTAAACTTGCTCGAGCACGTGCTTTGCAAATGCTATTACAACAAAACAACTGCTAACAACAATTATCACAGGCCAGACCAATCCGTAGATCCACTGCTAAACCTTTGTGGGATAAAGCCAAAATCACAATGATACCTCGAGCAGATGTACCAACCCTACTTACAGGAGGATCTCCGTCCGCAGCACGAAATAGCGCGTATCTTCACGCCGAAGAGCAAGTAAGAGCGATGGAAAGAACCCCTGCTGGCCGCTCCAAACTCAAGAGAACCGGTCTTTCTCACTTTGGAGCTGTGGATTATATCAGTCGCAAAGAATATCGTGAGCTTGAAACTTGGGAATTCCGTACCCTCACCTCTCTCAATCGAATCAGCGAGCTTCGCAACGACGAAGATTTGTGTGCCGTTGGCCTAAAGGTCGGCGAATTTGTTCCTATGGTCTCCGGTGAACTCATATCTTCTATTCCAATTGCTTCTCTTCGTCTCGGTCCAGAGCTACTCTATACACCATCGCGGGCGGATTTACATCAGCCATTTTACGATGGCGGAATGAGTGATAGATCGCTCAAATATACTAGCAAAAACCTCGGAGTTGGCGCAAAGGGTTACGTTTATATCCGTATCACGATACCTGTTGCTAGAACTAGAGCCCGACAGCAGGCCGATGAGACAATAGGTAATGATGCTAGTAGCTCAGGATCTCGACCAAGCAAGCGTAGAAAGGTTAGAGGAGATAAGAGACAACAAATAGGCGATCTCTTAGCGGGAGTAATGGGAGTTATATGAATTCTGGAGCTATTCTCGAAAATTATGGTGGTACTTGGCGTATGATTGCTCCTGGAAGTTCGGATTCAGGACCTTTGGGGAATTCTGGTGAATCTTGGTGAAATTCAAATTTTCTTTTGATAGTTGTAGGAGTTCTTGCATCCGCGTAGTTAGGAATACCCAAGTGAATTTTATATCATAGACTCAAACGATAAAAATTAAAACCTACGATATGTCTTGCATGAAATGACAAGGTCCAGTGTTGGATAGCTTATAGAGTATGTAGGTAGAATATATCTATTCGTAACATTCACGCATCTACCAATACATCTGACCAGATACGCCTAGAGACTTCATCTGATATATACCATATAAAGATACTAGGATTTGACTATAAACTTATCTCAATGTCATCTTACACATAGAATCTTCTGACACTTCAATATATATATGCAACCTTGACATCAAATACGTGTCTTCGGCTGATGCCGCAGGCTAGTAGTTAGTTAATCACAGTACTTAACTTGGGCAAATCGGCAATATCATCTTTTAGATATTGTGTAGTAGCTTTTATTATCCATACTGTTGGTTTACCATCACAGAATTCTATCTGAACTATGATAGATTGAAAGTAGATACGAGGGTTTGACTCCAATCAACGTAACAGATCTTTCTTGTCATATTGGACGATAAGCTCCATTGGTTTTGATTAAACCAGATGATTGAGTGATTGACAACGTAGAGGTAGTTCACCGGGCCCAGATAGATCTAAATATCTCTCAATTTCTTATTTCAGATCGGATAATGGATGATCTCGTGTGTCCTATACAAAACGGTATACAAATTCTATCAACTTTAGAGATTGTAAGATTGGCTGATCTGATTTGGTTTCTATCGTTTAGGATTCCTCAAGATTTGACCCTTGATTAAAATTTGAATGAATTCATGACTGGAGGTATTCTGAAACAATTACGAGATGATGTCTCTCAGTGTTTTGAAGTGACTTCGGTAATATAACTGCTGTATAGTTGTCCGTTAGATGAGCTACCATGTTCAGGTGGCTTACACATATGTATAAAATAATGAAAAATCATGTCCGGGGTACATGCGGGCACCTAAGTGTGCTCAACTTTCTTTGAAATTGACAATGGAACTATATATTGCATGCGTTTTCTTTTCTGAATATGGTGAGATTGATCTTGTTAGAGCAAAACTTAACGAACTCATCTTCAAATGTGTCCGAAAAAATACTCTGAACTGCGTGGCATGCACTCCAAATTTTGGCTTACCAAACCAGCATCAGCATCTTTCGTATGGGAATTCAGAGATTATCTTCATCGTAACTGCTGACCACCAAGGCTGGTCTCTAGAGAAACGTCACGACGTCAGAATTTCGCAAAAGAACTTCCTCTGCCACTCAAAATAAAGGTGGGTAACGACCGCTGGAGATACCATCCATTTATACTTGGCTAAGGAGAGCTTCCCGTTTCAATTTTTTTATCTTATGCTATCTGACATGAATCAATACTCTGGGCATTCTCTTTTGGATGAGAAAAGTCCCACGAGGATGCAAAACAAGCATGCTTGATAACGGGGCTGCACCAGCTTTACCAGCTGCTTTGGGATGGGCAATCCGTATCGATGAAGGCCCGAATTACAAAGTTATCTTCTTTATAAACTTTGTGGCACTATTGATAAGCGGCATCATAGCTCTGGCATGGTCACATGCCAAAGGAGATTTTCAAGGTGCTTTCGGCTTCGCGAGTTAGTTTATAGCTTCCGTAAACGCACTTTTGCTGACGCTTATGTATTGGTTGAACGAGTAGATCTCATAGACTTCGTATTGTCAGTGGCACAACTGTAATATTTGAAGTGGAAATTTGGATTATGCCATTATGGAATTCAATTACCAGGGTTCAAGTGGATGATAGACAACAAGTAGAGTCCGGATAAATAGCCTCCAACATTAAGTATGAGGTCCCATGCCGTAGAAAGATGAACAGGTGATCCAGTAAGGTATAAAAATGACCTACGTGACTTGGCTTCCTGTAAATTAACGGGTGCATGAATGAACTATCCAGCTATGGAGCATATCACAATGAGAATGCATAAGCTACCCCGCTTATTGAGTTGTACAAACGTTTTACAAACGTTGAAAGTCGGTTCGATATTGAGACACACGGCTTTTAAACGCTGGTTTAGCTACAGGGATGCTATGTGTACCAGCTATAACTATTTGCCATGTTCAAAGCTTCAAAACCTCTTGGAACCACAGACCGTCCCTCAATTTCAGAATTCGCGCTGCATCCGCAAAACAAACAGTAAAAGCACTGGAAACCATGATGAACGCTTTGTCCTCTCCTATAACTTCATGTGATATTCCGCCAACTGACCATTTCTAACATTGCCAGCAGAATCAAACAACGATGGTTCGGGAAGTTCACGTGTCCTCATATTATCCAAAAGCTCCTCAAACACTTCCCCGGCAACCGAATCTTCGAGTAACCCTAAATGCTTCATTTGATCTTGATACTTTCCAATCGAGAGAATATCCCCGATCAATCGTCGCAAACCCGATCCAGCGTAGGTAGTCTTGTAAATGGCCTCGATTTGCTTCGGGGCCATGAATGAAAAGTCTCGTAGATGTATTAAATGATCCATTGCTGCATTGAAAGCAAGGGGAAAGTCCCAATACTCGCAAAGTAGACACAAGTGTACGACGGCAATTGCCCAAGTATCGTTGAACAAGGGTTTGTGCTCCGTCTTAACCTCGCTCAATATTGCATCCATATGGTCTTCTTGCAACCATTGCAGGAACAACTGTAAAGGAAGTCGGAAACAATCATCGAGTACATAAGCTTCATCAGGGGTACAGTGCAAGCCCAAGTCATTGAAAAACGTGTTTTTAGTACTCACACGTTTGTTCTCGACGTCATATTTTATTGGATATTGCTCGCTTCGAAATTTAACATAGAATGGAGACCAATTCCTGGCGAAGGGGGAACTGTAGATGAGATTGTGTAAGCATGAATGCGACAGGACGGTAGAAATCTCATATACGTTGGTAAATCATTGAAATAATTACTTGGTTCCATTGTGCCTTGCACAATCCTGCAATGGGAAGGAGATATCTATGTTATTGAATTTTATAATCTCTTGGCTTCAAAAAGGGATTTGATGCGAGTACGGATACTTAGCAGAGATGCTGAAAGTATTTGAAAAGCAGAAAACACAAGTACTGCAATTCTCTCGTGGTACCCTCTTTTGATTGTTTTCATTACATTGTCGAAAGGAAAGGGGGATCTTCGAATAGTGCATTCAATATCAAGGTGGTTACTGCCTTCGAATTCCATAGGTAAGTTGAGTGATCCTACGGAATTCGAGTGAGAAAGGAGACCGGCATAACATTTCGTTATTATTCTTACATTGAGTATACAAGTAAGAGATAAATTCGAATCTTCAAGTATAATTAATAAGAATTCCAAGATTTCGACATTGTTTCCCAATCATTACATCTTTTTGTGGTATGAATTCGGGAGGTGGATTACTTCATGAATTCGTCAATCCTTATCAGCTTAAGGTTATCTTAGCGCATAATCGCGAAAAGGGGACTGACTGATCGCGTCGAACGCGTAGGATGTTTAAATTGATTTTCGGTTTGAGGCTTAAGTTACTTCCACTAAAATATTGGGAAATGCGAATACATGCACGAACCTCATTATGCCACATTCTGTTTCCCCCGAAGAGCCCTCGATACAATCACAAGAGAATATGTCTGATAACGAAGAGAACCGGGACGACGCACCAATGAGTCAAGAAGCAGAGGATGCGTCTGCCAACACGCAGGTTGCTGAGTTGAATGATGACGAAGATATTACAATGGCAGATGCTGGAGTACAAGGCGAGGCGATACCTCAGGCGGCTGCAAAAACCGAGACCAATTTATTAGAATTGTTTGCAGATGCAGAGTCTGACGATGAATTCCCAAGTACAAATGCGAAAGAGGAAAAGCTGTCGAGCTCACCTGAAGCACCAGCTTCCCCAGTGTAAGTATTGAAAGCCGTGTTCCGGGTTTAGAAGCTAAGTAGATATCAAGAAATATAGGTCCTACATCGCGAGCATCAGATCCAGAAGTTATGCGATCCTTTTATCAGAGACTTTTCCCTTGGCGCCACTTATTTCAATGGCTTAATCATTCTCCGACGCCCTCAACGGACTTTGGACATCGTGAATTTGCATTCACCCTTCAAAACGATGCATACTTGCGATACCAAGCATTCCCAACCTCCGATCTGTAAGTGATGGTGTATCATTTAGGCCCACTTACGCTAACAACTTCAGTCTACGTAAGGATGTCCTTCGTCTTATGCCATCCAGATTCGAAATTGGCCCAGTGTATAGTACAAATCCCAGGGATCGCAAAACACTTCGCAAGTCTTCTGCCTTTCGGCCAATAGCCAAGGAGTTATGCTTTGATATCGATTTGACAGATTACGACGAGATCAGAACGTGCTGCGACAAAGCAAATATCTGCAACAAGTGCTGGCAATTCATTACGATGGCTATCAAAGTGGTTGATGTTGCGCTACGAGATGACTTTGGTTTCAAACATATTATGTGGGTATACTCTGGAAGGAGAGGAGCTCACGCTTGGGTATGCGACAAGAAAGCTAGGCAAATGGACGACCAGAAGAGAAGGGCTATTGCGGGATATCTAGAGGTCATTCGAGGTGGATCACAAACTGCGAAAAAGGTTAATGTGAAAAGACCATTGCATCCGCATGTATTGTATGTACATTTACACTTTAATTCTTCCTTTTACTAATATGAAGTAGACGAAGTCTTGATATACTCAAAGGTCACTTCCAAAACGACATCCTTCGTGATCAAGATCCGTGGGAGGAAGACGACAAAATCGACAAGTTATTACAGCTTCTACCTGACAGAGCACTGAATGAAAGTTTACGGAAAAAGTGGAGCTCTGCTCCTGGACGGTCATCAACGTCGAAATGGGCTGATATTGATGCATTGGCAAAATCCACCAAGGGTTTGGATCCAAGAGCATTACTGGAAGCGAAGCAAGATATAGTTCTCGAATACACGTACCCTCGACTCGATATTGAAGTCAGTAAACATCTCAACCATTTACTCAAAAGTCCCTTCGTCGTACACCCAGGCACAGGAAGAGTGTGTGTTCCTATAGATACCAGACGTGTAGGGGACTTTGATCCTCTCGCTGTACCAACTGTAACCGAACTTCTAGGCGAGATCGATCAGTGGACTCCACCTGAAGATGGGGATATGGATGGAAAAAGTATACAAGATTGGGAGAAAACAAGTTTGAAGCCATACGTAGACTACTTCAGATCATTTGTCGCTGCTCTGATGAAAGACGAAAGCGATGTCAAAATTAAAAGGGAGCGAAATACAGATGCGATGGCATTCTAATTTTGTGGAATGCCATCCCAGTCTTTGGCGTCATAGGTAGGTAGTGCTTTTGGCTTGGATACTTGGTATATGGATAATAAATGAGATATGAATATTAATCCGAATAATTATGATGCTAAAGTAGAAATATCTCTGTTGCATTGCGATTTCCCCTTATATTACTTGTGATACACCTAGCTATGAGATTATTCTAAGACTGCTCATGTGTTTTGCTGCGTTAGGAGCATCATGTGCCTTGGTTTGAGCATTTTAGAAAATCAATTGCCCTTCGATGATCGGTACATGTTTGGAACTTCTTTGCCATTGATTGCTTCATAAAGTAAACTTACTCGTGTCTGATCTGTACGTGTATTGAGTGAATCCGTACCCAGGTCGGTATACATCAAGAATGACAGGGTCAAATTATACATTTCTTGATGAGTGCTTCTTGATGGGTGAATTCAGTGTTCTATATGAATGTATCGAATTCGAATGTTCTCAACCTTTTATTATTATTACTAGATACTACCTAGATATTATTATCATAAGCTGAATGTATAATACAAGCCTGTGTACCGTACTTATTAATTATTAACCCCTCCTCGAGCCCTCCTCCCTTGATTAGTCCCATTCTTAAAAACATTACATCACGTGGGCCGTACCAAAATTACTTGGTAGCCTTTCCATTCTAGCCCTCCCGCCTGCCCTCCTGCCGAAAGCTTTTAGGAGCCACACTAAACCTTTAAAGTTTCTCTGATCTTCCTTTCAATCCAAACCACCTCACCTCACCTCACCTCACCTCAACTCAACCCAAATCAACCCTTGAAGAATTCGAAATAAACACACAACCACCCACAACTCACAACCCACCAACTACCATACCATAACAACTACCGCCACAGAACTTCAGATCTCTACATAAACCAGATCTTCAATTACAATACTCAATTCAATTCATGTGCACAATCCTGCAGACAAGAAAAAGCATAAATACATACGCTCAATAACCCCACTACAAATACATCACAAACAATCAACAATTTCCTCGAGATCAACAACCACCCCTCAACTTGATAATAACTCGTATATTCTCACCCTTCAAGATCAACATCATTGCGGCCTTCCTTCCCATCGGCCTTCTCTAGTGTTATACTATTTTATGCTGAATTAATTGCATACGATCCAAGACGAATTCCAATAGAACGCGACCTTATTTTTGCGCCCCAACACCACATCTCATACATCTATTCTAAAAATACTCTCTTCCAACAAAAACTACATATACAATGGCTGATGAGCTGGCAAACAAGCTAGCGGCTACTAAGATCAAGTATGATCGTCACTCCTTGGACATCTTTAATTGTCACTGATATGAGAATAGTGATAATGCTTCCTCGGACAACTGGAAAGCTGGTCTTAACATACCAGTCAAAGATACAAGGCAACAGACAGAGGTACTCAAACATATTGTTGTCTACTCTATGTTTCGTTAGAGTCGCTAACATATTTATGTAGGATGTTACCGCCACCAAAGGTCTCGAATTCGAAGATTTCTCCATCAAGCGAGAGCTATTAATGGGCATTTTCGAAATGGGTTACGAGAAGCCATCCCCAATTCAAGAAGAGGCAATCCCCGTGGCCCTTACAGGTCGAGACATACTGGCTAGAGCGAAGAACGGTACCGGTAAAACTGCCGCCTTCGTCATCCCTGCACTCGAACGTATCAACCCCAAAAACACCAAAGTACAATGTCTCATCCTGGTACCTACTCGAGAACTAGCTCTTCAAACTTCACAAGTCTGCAAAACTCTTGGTCAACATCTCGGCATCAACGTTATGGTTACTACTGGTGGTACTACCTTACGAGATGATATCCTGCGTCTCCAAGAGCCCGTTCATATTATCGTCGGTACACCTGGTAGAATCCTCGATTTAGCTGGAAAGAATGTGGCCGACCTCAGTGAATGCAATATGTTTGTCATGGATGAAGCTGATAAACTACTCTCACCTGAATTTACTATTGTCATCGAACAATTACTTCAATTCCATCCAAAGGACCGACAGATCATGCTCTTCAGCGCAACATTCCCAATGACCGTCAAAGACTTTTCGGATAAGAACATGGTCGACCCCTACGAAATTAATCTTATGGACGAGCTCACTCTGCGCGGTATTACTCAGTTTTATGCATTTGTCGAAGAGAAAGAGAAAGTGCATTGTCTCAATACTTTGTTCTCAAAATTACAAATCAACCAGTCGATCATCTTTTGCAACTCTACAAATCGAGTTGAACTTCTTGCCAAGAAGATTACCGAATTAGGCTATTCATGTTTCTACAGTCATGCTCGTATGATTCAAGCCAACAGAAACCGCGTTTTCCACGACTTTCGAAATGGTGTTTGTCGCAATCTTGTTTGCTCCGATTTACTTACTCGTGGTATTGACATTCAAGCTGTGAATGTTGTTATCAACTTCGATTTTCCTAAGAACGCTGAAACTTATCTTCATCGTATTGGTAGATCTGGTCGATTTGGACATCTCGGTCTCGCAATCAACCTCATCAGTTGGGAGGATCGCTTCAACTTGTATAATATCGAGCGTGAACTTGGGACAGAGATTGCTCCAATTCCACAAATTATCCCGAAGAACCTCTATGTTTACGAGACTCCCGAAAACATTCCCCGTCCCATATCCAATTTCCAAACCAACACCCGTCAGGCATCAGGACCAGGACGTGATCAGCAACAACCCACGCAGCACTCTGGGAATCAGAGAACTGGTGGTCAATATAATAATTATAATAATGGACGCCAGAGTGGCCCAGGCCAAAACCAGAGTCAAGGGCAAGGACAAGGGCAAGCACAAGGACAAGGACCGAGACAAAACCAAGGTCAGCGTCAAAACTATTCCAGGGGCCGAGGCGGATTTGGTGGTGGTAGAGGAAGTGGTCAAGGACCACGACAGAACGGTTACGACAACTCAAGAGGAGGTCGAGGCCAGGGTCCTCCACCAGCTCAATAGGCTTGTGTACCAACCGTATTGCACGTGATGATGATGTTTGGAGTTTTGTACATATAACCTTCTATTCCCTTTGCGATAGACTCGATTTTACGACGGACATGGCTGCGGGATTTTTTTGCTCTCGACGTTGAGCTGTTTCTGGATGCATCCCGCTACTCGACTTGACGTTTGATTCGGCTCATGAATTTCTTCAGCTGTCGCTGAGTTTTCGTGTTTGTATCACACGACTCTCGTTTTTCAATTTTCTCTCTTTCATTTTCTTGACAGATAACTACTTTGGGTCGCATGAGTAGTAGCGGATAGCAAAAGTTTCAGCAAATTCGCTCTGGTATGACGGCATGGCGTAATGGGAGGGCGTTCAATGAAGGTACTCGCAGGAGAAACTTTTCTAGTCTAGACTGGTTCTGCTGTAAAGGCATTTCTGGAATGGGCGATGGGTAAATCTGTTTTCTTCATCTTATGGGCTCATGGTAATGAGCATTTGATGAATGGGTGGTGATGGATGGGCCAACGGGTGGATGATTTGTTTGTTGGGTTAATGTTAGTAAAGGTGATTCAATCAACAATGACTCATGGCTGGCATCGATGAGAAGAAGGGAGCAGGAGATCGCGCTGCTGAGAGTGCTTTACAATGGCAATGATGGTCACTTCTCACACTCTTGAAGTGGGGAGCACGACATCTTGGGATGAGGGGTGTTCACAGAAAAATAACATTAAAAAAACTTTAGGGAGGAACCTACGATCTTGATTTTAGTTTGGATCGAGCATGGACTTGATAGCTTTCATCATTTTCAGACAGTACTATTCTTTCTCTCTACTTCCATCTCGATGAAGACGATAATGATATTGATTCACATGTGATACTGTAATACCGCATTGAACTTGGATATATATGACGGTTTGAAACATCAAAGTTTTTATGCAGCAGAGCCTCTTACATGATGTTATGCACATATGCATTTCGGTCGGTCGGTTGGTTATGTACATGGACAATGGCGAAGAATATGAAATTCAAAGTTCTAGTTTCAGTACCTGACGCCCTCAGGGTGAAACGAAAGCTGCAACCTCTGATGTACAAAGTGGATCCGAGCTGAGGTAACTATAGCTAGCACGGCAGTGAGGCAATGAGCACACATACATGTACTTATTCTTCCGTGTCGGTCAATTCGCAGATTGAGCGATGTTACAGTACATGACCTTCCCACTCCATGGATCAGGAATCTTGGAGGGCCATCATAATAGAGGGTCGCAGAATGTTACCTCAGGGCTCTAACCAAATACTCGTGGCTGAGCTGGTAGGTAGTACGAAATGACTCCCTTGGGTTTGATAGAACGGATGAGTGCATGGGAATAAATAGAACGAAAAGGTACCACGAGGCACTAAGAAGAACTATGGGCATGAAGTACGCATGGCGATAAGGGAAATAAATGAATGGAAGGGCTAGAAGGGAATAAGGAGAATTTGTTTTTCGTCTGATGTCTCACTTTTCAAGAAAGTTCTTTTTGATGTTCTTGAACTTCTTGAATACCTAACATTGATGTGTATTCTTGTTTTCGATGGTACGACGTACGTGGTTAGGTAAATGCAAATTCATCTATCGAGGAAGTGAGGGAATGATCGATATCAATATGTGGTCCTGGATGTGTCTATTCTTGTATAAAAGTACTCGGTATGTTTAGATTATACTCGTATATTGATGGAATGTAGATTAAGAGGATGCTTGTGTACGAATGATAAATAAATAAATGACGCGCCGCTGGTCTTCCGGTGGCCACTGCCGTGGAGAGGCTAACTGCGCGAGATGCGAAATGCAATTTATATCTTCAATTTTTGAGCGTAGCGAGCTATAGGAGTTTGAGAGTTTCCCCCTCAATGTTGCACCTTCGCATATTGAACATGATTTGAGCGGCCAAGGATGCTCAGAACGGTAACATGGAATACTTTCTCCATCCCGCCTTCCACTTGATTGGATTGGAGATCCCAGGATCAACCCCCGCATGCTTATGATAAATAGACTTCGTGACATTGTAATCTTACATGCACGTAGAACAACTACTCTTCTTAGATATCTTGACCCAAAAGCTATCCGAGCGGACAATAACCAGTAGGAAAGGAGAATTTCATATGTCAGCCGGACCGTTCCGACATAACGACCGAGAAATGATATTGTGGCTTGAACGATGATATATTCCATAGGAGATTGTGAAGAGGGATTGGTTGGGGAATGTGAAGGGATTGTATGTGATACTCGGTTTTTCGAAGCGGTGAGAAGGTACCAAAAATGATGGACGTGACTACTCATGAGTAGTAGGTAGGCTTGGTAGGTAGGTAATGGTAATTAGTCGACGATGATGATTCATTTTACCCCTCCTTTTATTTCTATTATACCATTGCTTCTTTTGTATTTTCTTTTGTGTCATGATGATCAAGCAAGTGAGCAAGCAAGTGAACACCTAGACAAGAAAGCTTTCTGACCACCCTTTATCTTTTGATATGAATATCTTCTTTCTTACGAATTAGAAGTATATATATATATAAATCGATCGAAGCATTCCTCGAGAAGTTTGCTGTCTATATTCCCAAGTGATCACTCACTCACTTAGCCACCTACTCACTCGAACATTCATCACCCATTGTTTTATAGAAATATACAAATATATGAATACACGTCATACTTCACTTACATTACTTGTTCCTATTTCATACTTTATCATTTGATAAGGATTATTATATGATGAAGTTCCATCTAGTGAACTCATAATTAACCTTTGAATTGCCTTGATACTTTTAGCGCCCTCCAACCCCCCCCACCAAAACTTGTCGTTCGATCTAACAAAGTTCATTTGGGTATCTGTGGGTTTGTTCGTTCCAGAATCTAAATTTAATTCAATTTCAATTCTATTCTATTCCATTTTTTCTATAAAGAAAGAAATACCAAAGAATTCTTTTCACTCCGCCTGTTCTCATTATACAACTAGGTATCAAGAGTTAAGAGTTAAGAGTTAAGAATTAAGAATTGAGAATCAAGAATCACTCAATGACCAATCACTGGACCATCAATTACCAATCATCAATCAATCAATACCAATACCCCATACCAAAAATCTACTACGAATAACCTCGCTTTCTCGCTTTTGCTCCTTCGATTTCGGTTCCAATTGTACACCTTCCACCCTTCTGTTTTGTGTAAACCAACGCATCCGAGTACTGGGAGGAGTACATATCAAATATCAAATATCGACAAATCGCAGAAGAACAAAGAGTGTGAGAGTGTGAGACGATCCTAAAAAAGAAATCGAAATCCACTTTGTCACCAAGGTCCCACAGAAAGAGACGGCAACACTGGGATTAAGAGGATTAAAAGCAGAAAAAAGTCTAAGACATTTCAAAATACCGAGAATTTGGCAACAAACAGGAAGAGAGAGAAAAAGTGTGAGAGGCAAAAAAATAGAATCGACAAGGACCTATTGATTCACACATCCATTGATCTTCTTCTAATACTATGGCTTTAATTGTAAGATAAATTATTCATTCACACCCTCATACTCTCACACCCTCACATTTTCAATTTCTACAATTGTTTTATGGTCGCAGTCGCAGTCGCATCCGCTTCATGTTCACACCCCTTCGCGCCTCTATTATTTCTTAATGCTGCGCCCGTGTTTGCCTTATGGATGGATGGGCGCACAATACAATTGTTTCCGTGAACGATATGCGACTGGTTCGCAATGATAATTAGAATGTTTGGGGGATTTCGTAAGGCAATCATGGGACCTTGTACTGACCTTGTGTTCTCTACCATAGTTATGCCTCGCGCATTATTGCGACACTCATGGTCCCACCCCGGTTATGGTAACAGAAGCACTTCCAGTAGGTTGTACTTCGTGTCCAGAAAAAGAAGAATCCGCCCCTCGGAGGCCTAGTACAAGTAAATCGTTCAAATCCTCGGAACCTTCTCTAAATACAAATGCGCATACTTCACATAGAAATGTTTCCGAGCCAGACGTTGCGGCGAGTCGGCCAGCTCTTCATGTAAACTCAAGTCCTTCGAATGCGCCAAATACAGCGGGTTCTGCGGGCGAAACACCTCCTCAAAGTCCCAGAGTACCTACTTTGCAAAATACACAAAACACGACAATCCAATTGCGACGCGATTCGAGCTTTCGCAAAACATATCCAAGTGAAAAGCCAGGTCCATGCGAGAATTGCGCTCTTACTTTACCTAAGAAGACCAGGGAGGATATGCCTACAAGTCCTAAACCTTCGGGAACTGGCAAACTCGATAATGGTCCAATATTGCGAACAAGGAAGCCTTATGAGCGCATTGCAGGTCAGAGTACCCCTCCCAAGTCTGCATCCTCAGATTCAGACGATTCGGAATGCGCAATTCAAAAAGAAGAACGGGAAGAGCAGCACCAGGCTCGGAGACTCTCGGTCAAAAGATCCGACACATCTCCTCCTACCTATACCACCAGAGAATTCCTTTCGCATAACCACTTCGTTGACTATACGTCAACGCATGAACCTCTACAGCCCACTTCTTTCTCCATTATCCGGCAATCTTGTCTTCGTACTCTCTCTTGTGAAACCCTTCCGCCATCCTCAAATCCCACACCTAATTCCACACCCTCCTCCCCCTTTATCTCCAGTTTCTCCTCTCACCTCACATCTTCCACAACTATCTCATCTGGCGGCCCAATCTTCTTTGGTGATCCAATGGCTGGCTACACCACCGCATATATATTTCGCATTCCTGATCCCTCTGCTCGTGGTCGTCGTCGAGTCTATGCTTTAATCGCTCTCTCCACTCAAAAAGAACGCATGGCCATGCGCACCTTTTCCTTTCTCGACGCTGCCTTCCGTGATCTCGCAGATTGGATCGCACGCCTCGCTGATGAAGAACTCGCACGTTCTGAATCAGCACTCCAATCCCCCAGACCTGGCGATGAGAAAAATGGCAATGGGAATAGCAGTGGTCCGTTTGGAGGTGGCGGTACGACAACTACACCTACTTCATCTTTCTTAAGAGGTGGTAATAGAGGGCCGGATAGTAGAATGGCTGGTGCGAGTTTGAAAGGAAGAGGCTTGGCTGAGTTGGTGGGATTGCCTGATTTTTTCATCGAGTTGCATAGTAGATTTGTGAGATTGTTGGCGGAGATTGAAAGACCGAGATAAAAGTCGACCTGACTCGTAAACGTTCGATTTAAAGTACCACATTCGAAAGTTTCGAGATGAGTGGAAAACAAGTATTGCCTCCTAACTTTGGCACTTGCAAAGGAAAAGGTGTGGTGTTATGACTTATGGCGAAGCATAGATATTGGCGTTTGTGATTCTTGGTTCGTATTTTTGCTATGTTATTGTGTGAGGTTCATCTAGTGCAGATTGGGCCATAAGATTGTTTGGAGTCCTGAGTAGTTTCCTTTATCTTTTCTTCTTGGGTTGTTTTAATCCTTGTTTTCGTGTGGTGGGATAATGAGTTGGTATGTTGAGGGTGTGCATTTTATGAGTTGACTGATCTGGCAACGTTTCAGCGTTCTTGCACATGATCTCGCTGAGAAATGTCAAAAATATGAAAAAGATCTATGATCATAGGCGTAGTTGATGAGCTGGGGGCTGGAAGAGGATATTGTAGGGTGTACTGGTGTATGAGAAATGAGGAGTAAGAAGGTTATTTTGTCGTTATATGTATTCGAAGTTGATTTTGATTTTCAGAGGCGCACTTTCAGGCAAGCGAAAGATATTGATACCATGTGTCGTGGTGGGTTGAGAAAATGTTGAAGCTGTATAAGTTTGTTGCATTGGTGTATATTTATTGAAGTAATGGAAAGTTGTGTGACTTCTAGCGAGCGCGACTTGCCCGGGGAGCATAGAATCTGAGGAAACTGAAGACAATGATGAAGGGGAAATGGGGTTTGTGGAGAGATTAAATTGTGTAGTTTAGTAGGTAGTAGTTAGTTGATAATGTATGAAGTATAATATTTAGAGCAAATAGAATTTTGCGAGCACTCTTTCTTTAGGTATTATTGAAAAGATCTTTGGAGATACAAGATTTATGGTGTTGGGACTAAGTGAGAAGTTGATTGAGGACTAGGCGACGTCGGCAAGTGTAGAACTCAGAGTTGGGGACGATGAGTGAGTCATTGGTGGCACGGAACTCCCCCAAAAATTAAATTTATTTTCTCCTTTCAAATTTCTTCAAATTACACTATCCATCCGAATCCAGGGGTTTCACCTGATACTGTGAATAGCACCTGAAACAGGATGTAAATACATAATTTCAATCTGCTGCAGGAATTTGAAGAGTTGATCTTTCCACACATGCATTACTACTTGCGTTTGTGCAGCTTATCTACATCTTAATTATCTGGTATGTCTGGGTAAAACTTCAGATCTTGTTTGTATGAGTGTGGCAAGATATCTTGATAGAGATTTTACTTTGTGCGGTTTGCTGTTTGAATGTGGGATGAGAGGATGAGAAGATCAGGGACTGAGATAAAACTTCAGGGCTAGTGCTTCATCTATACACATTCTGCCACTGGGATTCAGAATTAGATATGGATGTCCCTTTTCCAGTGAAAGTTTACAGTGAGATGATGCTGTTGTAACTTTTTTTAGTGATTCTTCAGTATTTCTAATGGTATTTTTATATATTTGTGTAGAGCAAGCACTTTGAGGAAGAGGGAGGAGGGAGGAATGGTATCTATAGATTCAGATGGATGTACTGAAGATTATTGGGGAGAGTTGGATACAATGGTTGGTATTCGGAGAAAACTACTCAAAAAATAGGATATATTTGTGGTCGAGTGAACAGATGATCTTAATTTCCATGAGAAAGTTACAGGCACATTATACTAGTAGTCAAGTGAACTGAGAACATTGCCTGAGAACGATAAACGGCATCTCGCATCTCAATGACTATTCTGTCAGGCTTTTGCACTTTCACAAGAGGTGCATTTTGACCGGTCTCGTGGGAAAGATAGGGTATCAAAGTGATTATTTAAATTTCAATAATCTCGTTTCAAGTTCATTGAAGAGTTAATTCTTGTTGATGAATGGGCCGTAATTGAACGTTATAGATCATATCAAAGCCGCAGAACGATAATTCAATCAAGCCAATCCAAGAGAACAGAATTAAAGACTTTAGAAGTCATTGAAAAGCAAATCTCAATCGGCATTGTAAGTTTCATCAAAAGTCATGACTTCTTACAAGTGTATTTTTCACCTACTTACAGATTGTCCAGATCAAAAGATCTTGATGAGTCTCATCTGTCTGAATTTCAATGACTAGTTTTTGCAGATAGGTTCGTTGCTTGTGATTTCTTTTCCTCTTGGAATAAAACGAATATCATAAAGATTACTCCAAAGATTACCATACCAGGCTTGTATCGTTCAACACAGGGTAAAAAAGTGTTCGGCGTATGGTTGATCCGGCTGAAAATGCTCCTTCCTTCAGTGTTGACGGAATCAAGAAATCTGAGTTTGCTCCTTCCTTGGCATAAGTTCCGACATGCATTCACAAGCTCGATCCATCTCTTGCTTCTAAATATTTACATTCTATATCAACCTGTTAAAGAAATCGACCTTACTCCATGCCCCCCTTTGAGAGGACTTGGGAGACATGGACTTCATAGGATTTCCAAAACGCAACTATGCGACTGACAAACCATTTATCTACACTATCCTTCCGTCACCCACGTCTATTCGACTTCTTGAGATAACATCAAAGCTATGGTGTTGTACCAAATATTCTTTCCATGTAGTGGAACTTACCGAGGCTCCGACATTTGATGTTGTATCCCACTCGCGGCGAGATCTCGTTCCACGAAATCATATTATACTTTGTGATAACAAGACATTGAGAATCTGTGGGGATGCAAAGAATTCCATCAAAATCGGAAGGGAAGTTGCCTCAAAAACTTCCGGGAAGATGAAGACACGATATATTTGGATCGATTCGGTGTGCATTAACCCAGAGGATCCAATGGACCGAACTGCCCAAATTTCAATGATGCCGAAAATCCTCAAAAAGGCTCGGAACGTCATTATTGGACTTGGGAAGAAGGACGCTTTTACTTCTGATGCATTGAAAGCCCTAAAAACACTATCTTTGGTGCCACATGATGAGTGGCCAAATTTAGTGAGCTTGGATTGGGATTGTCAGGAACAATACTTCCAAAGGCTCAACATTGTACCTTTGCAATTACGATCATGGCTCAGTCTCATAGCTTTCTTTAATAGACCTTGGTTCTCAGGTATCTGGGCTGTACAAGAAGTTACAATAGGAAATGATGTAATTGTTGCTTGCGGCGAGGAAATCATTCCTTGGGAAACAATTTCGAAGGCATTGTCGTTCTTAACCCATACTGGATGGTATAAGGAACTTCACACCAATCGTTTAATCAAGTTTCCCGGAAATGCTCTGAAGGGTAGGCGACTCAAAAGGCATCAAATACTATTGAATTCAGAGATAGGCTTCAAGATGGCAGTTATACAACTTGAATCCACTCGAGCAGGGAGTGAATCTACCCAGCTTCTTCCTTTATTTCGATATCTTCTTCGCGCGCATCGATATTGTGAGGCTTCTGATAAAAGAGATATCATTTACGCGCTACTCGGTTTATCAAGAAAGGATAGTCTACCATTTACAAAGTTCCCAGATGTCCTTTCAGTTGATTATGAGATGGCGACACAAGATATTTATACTAATGTGGCTAGAGTCTTGCTCCGATGTTATGGCTTAGGAATCTTATCGAATGTTCAGGATTCGATAGCGTCTGTTCCTAATCTACCGACGTGGGTTCCAGATTATAGTGTCCTGCGAAGGCCTTTACCTCTGTCAATGCGCGGCGACTGTATTTGGAGTGCCTGCGGTAATTTGAAGTGGAAACAAGAATTCTTAGAAACTGAGCCTAATTCCTTGATATTGCAAGGTATGCTGCTTGACACAGTCTGTGAAAAGGTCAAACAACAGAACAAGTCCTTGCATCCGATGGAATTCTTAGATGGGGTATATGAGGTTGCAGCTCATCTCGACCCTATATACCCACTTTCGATAGGTGGCAAGTAAGTTCCTCGAATTTCTTTGATTTCTCAATGAATCCCCTAACCTCCCAATCAACAGATTTCAATCTTCACGTGAAGTTGTATGGCGCACTATTCTAGCAGATACATATCGAAAGGAACATCCAGCACCGCAACAATGCGAGGAACTCGTAGCACACTATCAGGAATGGGTCCGCAACGGAGTACGCAATGGATCTCAGGCAACATATTCCATGCAACGACTCAGTGTTACTGAGAAGCAACCGCGCAAGTACGGCAAAGAGGAATTCTCGTGTCTTGAGAAAGAAATAGAAGCTGCAAATGATGCCCGGACTCTATTCCGAACTCGCAAAGGTTATCTTGGCATCGGAGCACAATCTTTACGTCCGTCTGACGAAGTTTGGGTTTTAGCGGGTGCTTCAGTTCCTTTTATTCTTCGACGAGGTGAAGATGAATTTTATGAACTAGTTGGAGAGGTATATCTACATGGAGTTATGCATGGAGAAGCTTTGGAATGGGGACATGAAATCAGGAATGTATTGTTGAAATAAGGATCAGGAACGTGAATTTAAATAGGAGATATTTTTTTTCAGACTGAGTTTTGTGGGCTCTCAAAATCTCCGAGTCAAAAGAATTGAAGGCAGTTGCTTTGCAAAACTCGAACATCTTTCAATGTCTTTAAAGGTTACAGCAAAAAACCTCTTCATAAGGATACCCTCAAGATTATGAGTACCAAAATCATATGTACCCTGATGAAACCAATTGAATCATCAGGATTTGGGCCGTTTGTACGTACTTAAAATATGATCGACTTTTATCTAGCTCGAAGTGGAGAAGATTGCGGAAATATGATCCGATCGGCGTTAATCGAAACTAAAATATTTTTTCGGCTGGATTAGTCGGATACCTCAACACAAGGATACCTCTCATTATCCTTGAGAAGACACTTAAAACAGAATTTCTGTAGAGAAGTTTTGCTTTATTTAGAATTTTTGAGCAAATTCGCGTGAGAATTATATGCTTACTCAATTCCCCTATTTCTAGCTCACAACACCGCGAGTTGGATATCGTCTAAAGCATCTCCTTGATCGCTAAGCAAGTGCGAGATTAATAATTACCTCCCCGAAGTTTCTACATCATTGGAACTCCGAAAAAGATCAATCGCATACCGAGAGAAGGTTCTTATCCTATCATACAAGAACGATGGCGTAGAACTAATTTTCATGCAAACTTTGATTCGTCATGTTACTAACATTGTAGCATGTCGGAGTATCAATTGTTCCCAACAAACGTTATAAGTTTAAAGACAATCTCATCCATCGCCATACACCATAATTTATTGTTCCTTACTCAAAACAACACGGCAGCTGCATCCTACATTTTAACACACCGTCATGTCCCTCCAAAAGCAAGTCTTCCTCATTGGTCCTGGATATATCGGCGGGTAAGTACTGGATCTTTTACTCGGGGAAAGCTGCTATGAGATTACGGTACTCGTTCGCAGACAAGCTGCTGCCGAGGAACTCGAAAAACTTGGCGTCAAGACGGTCAGAGGGTCTCTCAGCGACTCGGAAATCATTGCAAGGCAAGCTTGCTTGAGTGATATCACTATTCATACTGCGACTGCAGACGATCTTGTCTCAGTAGAAGCCGTCATCGAAGGCATCACTCAACGTGTACAAAGTGGCCAAAGTGCGATCTATATTCACACAAGCGGAGCGAGTTTGCTTGGAGATGATTCGAAAGGCCCGTTTCCAACCGGAGTTTTCTACGAGGATGATAAGCCGGAACAGATTGATGCAATATCTGACGAGGCACCACATCGAAACATTGATCTGGCCATTGTCAACGCCAATAAGAGTCTCGGCCCAAAAGTGAAACTAGCCATCATGATTCCTCCCCTCATTTACGGAATTAACTCTCGGGAAAAGCGATTATCAATTCAGTTACCTACTCTAGCTCGATTTGCGATAAAGCATGGCTATGCCGGACATATTGGGAAAGGTTTATCAAAGTGGTCACAAATGCATGTTAGCGATTTAGCAAGAGGTTATGTGACATCGTTGCACTCGCTTGAGACCAGTGACTTGGATATCAAGAACCCTTACTATTTTTGCAATAATGGAGAAGACCTATCATGAGGGGAATGTGCTTCAGAGATCGGCAAGATCTGGTACGAGGAGGGGAAAATCAAAAGTCCTGAGACCAAAACTATTATACCTTTGGAGTTGTACAACGACCTATTTGGGCTCTATTCATCCATAGTGGTTGGCTCTAATTCCTTGAACCGAGCTAATCAATTAAGAAAGCTTGGATGGGAGGCAAGAGAGCAAAAGACTCTCGTATCTTTGCGTGATGAATTGATGATGATATTGCAGGAAGAAGTGCCCTTTTCGGGATATTCTGCACCTGTAGCTTCTGGATCAAACCGAGATTGATGAGCCCCTTGGATTCAAAGATTGGCTTTCAGACATGGGAATAGAATAATAAGAAGCACCCAAGCTATGCATTTCCAGAAATCACAAAACAATGAATACTGTACTGTTTTTCATGCGGCCTGTAGACTTTATGCTATCTGTCAATCTGCATAATGAATTACTACGCACTGTACCTTCCATCCACGGTCGAAATAAGCGAGGGACCCTATCCGGTGATTTATGGCAGCAAGAGAGACCTAGTAACACTAGAAACTGCCCGCTTCATTTTCCAATATATCCTTAGAATCCTGAGATGACTACGATTTTAGTGACAAAGCTGCAGTGATCAAGCGGGTTTCAAGCTATCTCCCAAATTTTGGCATCAAACATTGCTGTAACCTTCAACACCAAGGAAAATTGGAGTTAGACAATGTGCTCCACATTAAATCCGATATCACCTTTTGAATTTCGAGTAGCATAATGTCTTATACTGATTTCTAATCAAGCTTTGGTGAGTCCCAATAAATTGAGGAACTATCATGTGAATACTCTTAGTGTGACTTTGCTTGTACAAGGTGTATGCTCTCCTCCGCTTTCTTTTTGGCGAACCCACAGTATCTCACTTACTCTCTGTTCCTTTAAATATTGCAGAATTCTATCTACCTCGTGGATTTGTATTGCAAAACTTAGCAAATTCAACATTCAAGCAAATTACAAGCGTCAAGCATCAAGAATGTCCGCAGAACATGACCTTGGTTTTCAACCTTCTAATGGCACTCGAATCTTCCATGGAGTAGGTTCGATAATCAAGAATGCCTTTCCAGTCGAGACGAATATCCCCGGACAGCTTCAAATCTTCCATCACGGCTACAAAGCTCGCAAAACAAGAACCATGGTGGACGCCAGGATCAGCATCTGGCTATCATTCGTGGACCTACGGGTTTCTCGTGGGCCAATTGGTTCGCAAAACTACTGGTAAAACTTTGAAAGACTTCGTTGCCCAAGAAATAGCCGGCCCATTAGTTGTGGATCTTGAGATTGGAGCGTCGGCAAAAAACTGGCATCGAATATCTCTTGTATTTCCGGCTTTAAAAGCAAGCCTTCCACAGACCGACACATCCTCAATATCAGCAAAGTCATTCGGTAACCTACCTTTGGATCCATCTGTTGTCGATAGTCCCAGCTGGAGAGAAGCTGAAATTGGCTCAGCAAATGTTTATGGCAATGCACTCTCAATTGCCACTATGCTGAGTTGTATCTCACTTGGTGGTGAAGCAAACGGAGTAAGTTTTCTATCAAATGAGACAATTGATCTCATCTTCCAAGAACAGTCGAAAGGAATTGACTTGGTCACTGGGCAAAACATTCGCTTCGGTATCTGATTTGGGCTTTCTGGGAACGACACGGACCTGAAGTGGTTGCCAGAAGGGCGTGTGTATATGTGGGGTGGATATGGTGGCTCAATTGCTATCATGGATCCTGAACGACGCTTGATAATATCATACACTATGAGCAAGTTAGCTGATGTTGGCTTGGGGTCGCATCGTACGAAAGCATATGTGGGCGCCATATACAATGCAATTAGTGTTTGATGGTGTATTTCATGTATCAGCATGTAAGATTACGTGAATTTAGATTGAGTATGATTTTGAACCTCAGGTTGCGATTGTGATATTTGATCGATAACTGAATGCATCAGAAGTATGAGGAGTGGCACTTGCAATCTTATTTAACTTCACCGAGTATCATTCGTGATGTTTTGAGCAAAGTGATCATTCTTTCTAAGCTGATTTGGTGGCTGAACATGACCAACAATACTTTCACTCATTGACTGAGGTTTAGTGAATCAGAATGTGATTCCGTTCATCCACATACCCCGTTGTGAGATATCTACTTGATAAAACCGGTTCCGTGTTATTGCTGATCAAAGGCACCAATACGGCAAAAATGTGTGTTGGCAGAATGCAATGACTTTATCAATCCCTACTGACAATTATCTGGCTGTTTCATTTCCATATGCTCCTAATTTGAAATCTTAGACGTTGACCTAACGAGATTCTGCACAGAAGTGTATTACCTTGAACTGTCCCTCTGCACTTAACGCATTTGATTCTCTCTTATTCCAAAAAGAAACTCTTTAACCTCTCTCCCGAATATTTCAAAGCCTCACCATTCATAATACCATACACGTAAGCCTCTCCGATTAATTCTCGATTTTCACCATTACTTCCCTTCAATGGTCTTAGAACCATCGGTACCTTTGACCCAGCTATGACCCAAATTTCGTCTCTATTGTCGATATCCAATGTTTGTGCAGCAATACCCCAATATCCCTTTTCCGTCCTGAACATTCTTCTTCCCGCATACGCAATCCTGAAAGACTCGTAAAAATCCCCATAATCTTTATCAAGCTTCGCCTTTTCTGGATCAGTTAAATCTTCATTGGCTGCTATCTTGATGAGTTTTTCAAGATCCTCCCAGGTGGGAATCAGAGATTTGTTTAGTCTATGTTTAGACAAGTCGTTGATCAGTTGTTTGATTTTTTCGTATGCTTTTTGTAGCTTGGGTAGATCGGGGGTCTGCTTTGAAAGTGCGTAGTTGTATGCAATTCTCAGCTCAGAGACACGGACTGTGATAAAATATCGGCAAGCGTTTCGTGCGTTCGCTTTTGCCGGTAACCTTTGGAATGTATCTTTGATGAGGGTCCGCCAGAATCCTTCGAAATATGTCTCCGTCTCATGGTCAACACGAGGATATTTTTGACTTGGATAATTTGCCAAGAGTTCCAGCACCGTGTCAAATCCGAAATCGTTACCCATGATTTCTGCTTGATTGGCTGCGGACTCTGAGATAATATCAATTCTATAACCTGTGATTGGAAGAAGATGTCGTGATTCTAAAGGTGGAAGAACTGGCACTTCAAATGGAATACCTCGAGCTGCATTCCATCTCTCACTTCCCGGTTGTGGTCTAGGATTTCCAGCCAAAGGTTGAGGATTAGATGACGAGTTGAAATCGGGTACCCAAGAAGGAAGATCTCCAATGGCCCGGACCGAGTTGCGATTTTGAGTTGCCAAGCTGTAATCTTCCACTAAAGAAAGAATATTCAAGTCTTTGGTTTCAAAAATCACTTCAAGTGCTGCTCTCGTATATACACTTGCTACCGTTGGATCTCGTTGATAATCGGGCGTCATGTCCCGTGGGATCGTCTTTCCTCCTTTTTCCCAAATGCCTCTGATTGCATAGATCTTATCTTTTGGATTTGTTGCATCGAAAAATCTTGAATAATACAACAACTTTTCCAAATCCAAGACTTTTCCCATTTCTTCCGATCCAAGTGTAGCCATATCCCTCATACTTTGGAAGATTGACTGGTTGTTCAAAGTATTGTTCACGTAAACAGTCCCTTCAATATCGTCCACAGTTTCAATCAACAACTCCATCAGTAACGTTCCCAGTCCTGTTTCTCTTAGTACTTTCGCACAAGCTGTTATATTTCCCCATCCAATAACATCACTCCCACAAACCACAACAATATTCCTTGGCAGAAATGCTTCTTGAACAACCCATATGCGACTAAACCAAGTACGTTGTAAAAATGCTGCATATTCCAACCATTTCCAAGTTTCAACTTCTTCGATACCCAATTTTGGATATATATCCCAATCCTCAAGATCAGTAATACGTAAGCCAGTATAATTTTCCGAGGGTATTTTCGAGAGAAGATTTATGACTTCAATAGCATACGGCGAATGGAAATCTGAAACTCCAAGCCAGATAATTACTTGCGAGCATTTTGTGTAGATTTCTCCCATCATTCCAACTTGTATATTCCTCTCCTCGATGCTGTCTTGATTAATGCATATGCCATCTATCCACATGAATCTCTCTCTCTTAAAATTCTCATCTTTCCCATTTCTGCTGCTATCTTCATTATTGTCCTTACTGAATTCCTTTAGTGCCAATAATAAGCTTTCCGTAATTAACAAGTTCTGACCATTGCAGAGGATAGAATGTTCGCGTTTATCATTGCTACGATGGATTTCCCCTTCCAGACTGAGAGCATGGTATAGTGGGTCAGACCAAGTGTATGAGAGACAATCGTATGCGGGTGCGTTCTCGAGATTTACTTCATGTAGTGTTACTCTAACTGGTTCCTCAGAACCAGAATCCAGACTTAAAAGACGGATGAAGGGGGAAGGGAGAATAGAAGGGTAAATTTTGCCGTCAGTAGATGGCATTGCTTAATAAGGTGATTGTGAGAAAAAAGAGGTTGGTGTGTGGGATGAATTGAGGATGTGATTAGAGGGACAAATTGGGAGATTGTTTATATGAAGAAAGGCTGGTGACATAAAATATATGAGCTGATGCGCTAAGCGGTCAAGAAGCTGAAGGATGCATCCAAAATGGGGGCGGTTGCTGACATGCAGAAAAATGGGATATTGTCAGCCCTTTGCCGCACAGCCAAGAAATGAAATTCTATAATTAACGGTTGGGTAAAAAATGACTGACTTCATCCTCATGATATCTGACAAGATCTGCTTGCCTTGGAGATCACGGTGGGACTCAAAAATCTGGGAATTATTCTAGTTAAATACAATCAATGTTTTCCGTGGTACTCCACTCAGAATAAACTTTTGAACAACATTGCTTGACACAAGCAATAAAGATACAATAAATACAAAACCCAAGTTGAGAGGCCAAAGAACCTAAATTATTCTACCATAAACTCCTTAATACCGATCCCTGACCATCATTATTTCCATCATTGATCTGATTATTTGCTACAGTCAGGACATTGATTGAGATTAACGGTTTTCAACTGGCTTTGACTCTCACACTTTGTTGCACTTCCTGCTGGAGGACAAATATTCTTGTGAAGCTTTTGATTTCCCAGTTTTCCATCTGTGCTATGCGGTGTGCATTTGGTCTTAGTACTAGGACATAGTCGACCAGCTGCCGGACATTTTCTCAAGCACTGAGATACAGCTTTACCCCCAGAACAAGATGGAATATTCACGCAGAGCTTACCATTTAAGCAGTCGTCATCTGTGGTACATTTGATAACTTTGGCAGATGCGGGAGCATTGCGCGAGGCACCTTCGTTGACGGCTGGCAGACCGTCATTGAGACCCTGGAGAATGAAGTTTGCAATAGGAGAGGTCGTTAACGAAGCAAGATAATCGGTGATATTGGTAGAGATCTTTTCAGTACCACCTGATGGGCCGACAAAGTTCGTTGAATTTTGTGACGTTGATGAATACCCAGTTGAACCCTGAACGCATAGACTAGAGTTTTTCCAGATGGCGTCGGCTGCATATTGCCAGAGATTTGTGTAATTATACACGGTCTGTGGTGTATAGTAAATCCGACAATCTGCGGCTTCGTAGGCAAATTGTAATGGAATCTCTTCATCTTTACGTACTTGATCACGAAGGTTTATATCCGCAAAGTAGACAAACACGCTGAGTTGTTCAGTTCTATTCGGAAGAAATGTTGCATCGATTGAGCTTTGGTTTTGCAAAAGTTTTTGAGTGAAATCGATATTGGCGTCAAGAGTAAAAGTATCGTAGTCACGTGCACCACGAGATCCAGCAGGAGCCTGCATTGGTCCTGTTGTTGGTGTGCCTCCTACTACTACAACGCGAACTCCAGCTTCGTGGCGAAACATCTCGATCAAAAGAGCACAAGAAGAGTGGCATATACCGTCAGATAGCTACAGCTATTAGAATACAAAACCAAATGATGCAGGAAGATGACTTACAATAATTATATCCTCTGCTGCAAATGGTGGCTTAGCCCCTGATGGTGCCGGATTTGCATCATAGCCATACACTGCAAAAGCGTCATCGCTGACATCTAGCCCAGCACCAGAGGCGTCAAAAATAGAATTAGAAAGATTGTATCGTGCCTGTTAATATTAATTAGATGTACATTCAAGAGACCAAGTGATAGTATTTGAGAATGAAGAAAACCTACAATGTTGGTGAAATTATCACCATTGTATTGATTAGGCCCGAAAAACTCTTGCCAGTTTGTGAAATTGTGATTCGTATCCGCATTAACCCGATTAGTGATGACCCATTCATCAGCCGCTAAGACATACTTTGTCTCATCGTTTTCGGCCAGACCATCCCAGTATGGAGTCAAAGTCTTGCCAAGTACATCGGCAGAAGCATGGGCTCGCATACGGGAACCAGCAAAAGGATCGATATTCGGGAAGAATTGTTTGAATGTGTCGATTGCAAGTAGAGATTGTCCGCCATAATTTTGTTGCAGATCAATAACAACTTTCTTTAAGCCGGCTGCCTGTGTTTGATTGATGAACTGAGAAATCGTTTGTTGGAAACTAAAGACAGCATCCCCATCGACATCAAAGCTTGGAATACTTAAAACAGAAACAGAAGTAGAATTGAGAAAATATCCTGTTTGTTTATTAGAAACCGAATAGTCAAGTCATTTAAAGAAAAAATGTGTTAAAAAGTTCTCAAATAACATACCGGAAACAACTCCATCCCCGTAAGTTCCAAGGTCTTCTTGGGCAACATCAGGAATCTCTGGGTAAGCTGGACTACCCCACCCGGTCGGAGTTGGAGTAGCGGATGTTGTCGAGATGACTGTAGTAGATGAATCGTCACTAGAACTATCCTCCAAACCGTCATCCGAATCATCGGTGTACGGATCATATGATGCAGGATAGAACCCTAGAACAAAAAAATTATAAAAGTCTCCTCCAGTTTGAAGGGGGCCGGTGGGACCAGGAGTATCGTAGATAGCAAGATAATTCTCAGTCAAAGACGTCCCATTCTCCAAAAGGAAAGTAATATTATCTCCGGGGTAAAATGTTGCGCCGCCACTGAATGAATTGAAATACCCTTGGATATCTTGAGCTGCACTAAGCATCAATTGATTCCAATCTGAATGATCTTCAAGAGTGCCAACTGAGTTTACGGATGCGAAATCCAAAAGATACGTAGTTGCATCTCTGCCATTAATTGATTTGATAGCTGAAGGCTGGAAAGTTGTAAAATAGTCACTGTCAAAAAGATCGTCGGCTAGATAGACCTTTGGAATTTGTTGGCCATCTAATGATAGTGATAATAAATCCCTTGGACTTGCAAAACTAAACGCAGACAAAGCTCCCGCTAGTATGTCGACATGCCCATCGTGTGCGGCGTATACTAGAGCCTGTAAAGCAGCCTCAAACTCGTATTGATTTGAGAATATTCCTTCATCGATCGCGCTTTGAATTCGATTCAGGCCTGCTATGAGATCCACAGCTGGTTGTTGATAGCTTGGAGGTGGACTTTTGAGATATTTCAATGTACTCTGGAACTGAAGCGTATCATTATAGTATGAGATAAAACGAGAGGCGACAGCAGAATTGAATGGCACACTGGTGAGGCATTCAAATGCCAAAGTTGCATTGAATAAAACGGTATCTATTATTTCATCAATACAAAAATTAAGGATTCTTGCATCTTTCATTCATACCTTCATTATTGACGATATCACCGCACGCAGTTGAAGCCGAATTTCTAGCGCTTAGGGTCTGCGTCGTTCCAAGTGTAGGACTAGCATTCACATTCAAACTGAAATAAAGGAAGAGTAACACTTTAACACACTGAAAAGCCCGCATGATGCTTTAGCGAAGGTAATTAAAAAAAAAGCA
The DNA here is from genome assembly GCA_004786275.1 of Botryotinia convoluta. NCBI lineage: Eukaryota > Fungi > Ascomycota > Leotiomycetes > Helotiales > Sclerotiniaceae > Botryotinia > Botryotinia convoluta. Next base: position 8,084 of record PQXN01000097.1, on the reverse strand, counting down.
GTAAAGACAGTCGCTACCTCACGACCTTTGTCAATTGGTATGTAGAACTGATATATAAAGTTCATTGTTACAAGATAAGAGTGGAGATATATTCTGCGGCTGACAATGCAGGGCTTTGTTTTGAGGAGGATTAATCTTGCATATGGCTTAATTAAGCGTAATTAACTCTGTGCGGCGTGAGGAACGAAATCTCTTATGTGATTGGCACTATGGTCTATGCTCCCCCGTTGTTGGCCAGCGACAAGGGGGCAAGTATCCCACTTTGAATACAATGATTAAGCTTATCCACACTTCAAGGCTCTGTAGGTGTCGTGGCAATCTATTTTGGGATTTTTTTGTCAGCCCAAGACCCGTGTGAAGTACAATATCGGCTTGCGATACCAAAGGATGGGGTAGAACCGATATAATTGATATGTGTAGAGCAGTAACCTATTGTTACACCCGGTCTCGGGTATTGCTACGATAAGTAAATTGAGCACAGCAGCCTTGTCAGCACTAATGTAAGTGTAGCAGAAGAAATTTGATAACCTTGCATTTTATTCGTTTGTCAGAATGAACGTATATGATAGGAAGAGGTACGAATCTGACGTAAAAGAAGCCGGGTGATATATGACTTAGACGTTGTTCGACAGGGAGTTGAGGAATTTGCGAAACTTTTCCAGACCTCTTCAGAGTCAAGTGACCGAAGAACGCTTGCTGAATTATGCGACCCGTTTGATGATAGCAAAAGCGAACAGCGGAAGTGAAGTCAATACAAAGCTGTTTATTAGCCATTAAAAGCGGCTGTCATTTCACCAGGCGCCATAGGGCTAGAAAAAATGTGGTCTTGCACAGATTGGCTATTGATATGTGAAATCCCCCACAGAGTAAAAGGTGGACACTAGCACAACCTAAAATAATCGCCACCAACCCAGCAACATCCTTTGAACGAATTTATTCCTAACCATAACACCTCCATCGAATGTCTGTAAGAAAAGACAGGTCACTACTCGATCTATTCTATCTTCCCAATGTTCCTAGCGTAGATCGTGATGGCATGATTGATTTGGAGAACCCTGAGAAAAGTGCAGTAGCTTAGCTAGTAACCTTGAGCACGTTCTTGAACTTTGCATGGCTCGAAGGAAATGCGCCGACACGACTTCGTGATAGACATTACATACAAATGTCAAACTCTAATCAAAACTTTGGAGGAAATATCTTTGTGATCTGTCGAAAGATTTGTCGTGAACTGGGTATTGGCATTTCTCGTGGTGTAAAGTAGGTAATTGAATGCCAACAATGATTGCTGAGTCATGTCCCCACTTGATGGCTACCTTCCTTTTCGAGATATATTTTTTGTCTATCATATCATATCGATTTGATATCAAGAGTTCATCATCTATGTACTTATCCGGAAGTGCTCTGCAAAATTGCATCATCCAACTCATGGCTGTCCAATTGATTTTCTATCTTGCTTACGCACTTGACTACGACGACACACGTTGCATCTCTTTTATTTTCCATCTTTTTTTATTTGCGCTTACGCCAGCTATTGCATACATTCAAGTGAATTGATCAGTTCAATCGAGTCTTCTCTTACGAGTTTTCATTCCCAACTTTAACATTTGCGTTGATCATTCGCGGCAGCAATGTCTTACTCCGATGATCTATTCAATTCGGAAAATAATCCGGGAAATAATTGGAACGAAGATGATAGTGATGAGCTCAGTCCAACCGACGGCTATTTCAATTCGAATCAAATTCCTCAAAATATGATACCGGATCCCACACTCTCACAAGAGAAGGATAAATCAAAAGCTCAAGACGCCAAGGGAGATTTTCCGAGAGACGATGATGCCCCTTCAACTCTGCAGATGTCGTCGCACACCAATGCGTCATCTCATGCAACTCAACATCCCCGACATTCTCAAACTCCGTCTGATTCACTTCATGCTTCGTCATATCGCAGAGGAGAGAATTCCTTCCCTGAACATCAACCCTTCTTTGAACAACCACCCCCAGCTTATATAGCTTCCGCAGCGTCTTCTCCGTTCTCGGCACAAGGACAGCATACTCCCATACACTGCAATACTTTCTCACAACATCGCCTCGAAGAAGTTCTACCAAGAGAACCTCAGAGTATGGGAGGACCAGCAGGTAATCCGGAGATCGATGAAAAAACACCTCTTTGGCTTGACCGAACACCCAAAAAGATTTCCTTTCGACGAGAGATTATAATAAAAGCTCTTGGACTGGGACTGGCTCTAACCATTGCTGCCGTTATATTAGGTGCGATTCTCACAGGAAAATCAGTAAGTTTACCCTTCCACCAAATTGAGACTATCTTACGCCCCACGTACATTTATTTATAGCTCTACAATTGCAGTTCCATATCATCTAGATATAACATCTAGTTCTAAAGCTGATTAGTATACAAGAATTCAGATTCAAACATGGGAGGAGGGCCTACATTTCCCGACACCATCCACGATGGTGGCTCATACTGTCAACATGTATCCAAATCGGAGCAAACCACATTCGAAATCACTGATGCCGCTGGACTTGTAGTGATACAAGAGTTCTACCAACAAGAGTCTCCTCATTATGGACCGGAGGTCAAAACAGCAGGAGAAGTTCGTATTCGAAATTTACCAAGCAATTCAAACGAAGGAAAAGCACATTTTACAGTTGAAGTTAAACTTAGCCATCCGGAATTGTCTGTGCTAAAGACTTTGGACGAGCTTGATGGGTCATTGAAAATCAGCACGCCAAGATTTGCTAACCTAGGTATACATGAAAACCCTTGTATCTCACTTGAGATTACGGCTTGGATACCAGAAGATGCGGAGATCTATAAAGTATTTTTTGACCTGGTAACTCTAACAATTCGAATCTTTGACGATGTCAATGTCAAAATTGTCAGAGACGCCACATTAAAAACAATATCAGGCCATGTAAGGTTTCCAAACGACTCAACTTCGTCAATCAGTCATGCTTCCCTCTCAACTAAAGATGAACCAAAAACACAATTCGATTTCGATTCTCGTCATATTATCGTCGAAACTGTATCAGGCAGAATTGAAGGCACATATCCCCTGTATGACCTTCTCAAAGTATCTTCCCAATCTGGAGCCATAGGAATCGAGGTGAAACCTAAGCCTGCTCTTGAGTCAGCAGCCGCTCCCGCTACTTTGGATATCCATACATCTTCGGGTAAAATCGAGATATCGTCACCTATTAAATACCCAAAGGCCACTTATCTCCGAGAATACATCACACGTGTAAAATCTCTTTCTGGGGCCATTCAAGGCGACTTTTTTGTTGGATCTACGGGGACTTTCGACACCGCTTCTAGTAGGATTCAACTAATGGTGAGACCAGTTTTATCAGCAACTTCTGATGATGACGACGATGAAAGTCAAAATGAATTCTCTACTCATTCAGTGAGTGGAAATACACATGTCACATTACTAGATCCTTGGTTTAATTTACCCTCCCTCAACGGCAACGTTCGCAATAGTGCGATTGGATCCACACCAGATAGCCACTACTCTCCATATACTTCCGCCCTCATTGACTCGTCGAGTTCTTCCTCTCTCCAGGCGTACAGGAGTAAACTTCGCACTTTTCACTCGACACATAAAACCTCCTCTGGCAGTATCGAGGCATACTACCCCTTAGCTTGGATCGGCAACATCGAAGCGAAAACTATCTCGGGAAGAATAGAATTAGAAGGGAAGGGAATAGATATTGTCGAGAGGCATGATGGATGGGGCTACAAGAATATCAAAGCTAGGAAGGGAGTCGAGAGGGATGAGGACGGGAGTAGTGTCAAATTGGAGACGTTGAATGCGGCTATTGCATTACGAATCTCTGAAGCTTGATGACAATGGAGTCACTATTCATAACGATTTTCTGGGACTGATGAATCTTGAGATTACGACTTACATTCGAATATATGGGATTTATTAAAACAATTTAGGATGTTGAACGAAGTGGTTGTATAAAACATCATGCCGTCCAGACTGGATTTTTTCCTTTTTGTTTGGATATTGCATAATATATATCAGCGACGATATTCTGTGCATCCAATTATGTTCAAATAGAAGCCAGTCTTTTCACGCAAGAAACGTCTCCTGCTTCTATCTGATGGTTTTTTTGTAATGATTTTTTTTTATAATTTTTTTTTTGGTGTTTATCCTCAAGAATATAGTTTTCCAGCAGAAGATATATGGTTATTATACAACAAGTTTCTCCAAGTACCCCCCCGAGCCTCCTATTCCCCATACCCCATATTTCCTTTTAAGGTTTGCCCCCTCCCATTCTAACTAAGACACCACCGACACACCCTTCTTAGACAACTTTGATTCTCCACTTTTTCTAATGATCACGAAATTTTATTCGCACGGAACTCCGGTCACAAAAGACGGTGAAATCAATCGCTGCTATACGTAGTGGGACCTAAGGAAGAAACCAAAGAGAATGAAAAAAGACCAATAGTCGTCCGCTTGAAGAGCTAGCTCAGCTATTACTTCGTACACGATTTTTCGTACTTTGCATAATAGTTTCTGCCTCTCTTGCCGCTGTCGACTGCGTATGAGGCGGCTCTCAATTGGACTTGGATCCCGATCCACGACCGCGGTAATGGAACCGCTGAAATCATCTTCCCCCTTAGCTAGAAATTTTCCAGAACGCTATTTTTTTTCTAGCGTATGCGACCCTGATTTCCATGGACATGAAGCAGTAACGGAATTTCCGGAAGCCAATTAACTAATGGAACTATTGTTTTCTAGTGTAACTAAAGCCACATGGTACCCATAAGTATTGTGTGCTTTGCGCTATATTTCTAGTGTAAGATTTTTATTATGTTTGGACTCTTTATTCCGTGTTCTCTTTTACAGGGAATGAAATTGCGTTTATAAATAACTCAGGTTGAGGCAATTTAAATGCATATACTGACCGACTTTATAAACCAACTGGTTGATTCATTGATTATAAGAGTTAATGATTTGTTTAGATGAGAAGTCTCTCATTTTATACATCTGAGATCACTTCTGGGTTCTACTCACATGTCCCGAGGCATTGAATATCAAGATAGGCAATCTTTGTACGAGTTACGACGTTAAGAAGATTTCTCAATCGAAGGTTCTCTCGATTCATTCTCCATTCAACAACTTTGGTGGATGAAAATTGCGGTCTCGATTTCGATTCCTCACTCCGTTTAGAATTTCCAATATATTTCACTTTGAGGAGGAAAACAACTGTATAATTTTCGAATTGATTTCGACCGGTTTAATCTTCAATTATTCAATTATTCAGATTTCGACAATTCTTACACATTTATCCATCAATCTATCAAAAGGTAAAACACCCCTTTCCATATTCCGCCCTAGAAATCTTTCTTCTAATGCTCATGCAATTCAATAGTTTCCTCTTCAATCAAACCAAGCATCAAATATGGCTCCTCTTCCACACAATCAGTCACATACTGAATGTGGTATTCGAAAGATTGTCGCCACTGGAACCATCCCTGCCCCTAATGCTTATTGGCAACCAAACTTCACCACATCAATAATCCCGATTAAGTGTTGGTCTCATAACGACGAACATCAAAAAATCCCTCTATATACTGCTCTTGCAGCTGGCTGTATAGCAATCGAAGCGGATTGCTTCATTCCTTCCTACTACAGCTCCTCTCGCTTTCTCGGCTCATTATTCTCATATTTCATATCTTCGCCAAAAATTGAAGTCTCCGAAAATGATCTCCTCGTAGGTCATGCAACTTCAGAGCTTAATCCTGCAAGAACACTCTCGAGTCTTTATTTAGATCCACTTCTAGAGATATTGATACAACAGAACAAAGCTGCAGGAAATCCAGAAAAGAAAGTAGGAGTTTGGAATGAAAATCCACACCTATCGTTACATCTAACAATCGATTATAAAAGTATCTCCTCTGGACACGATGGAATACCCATCCTCTATTCCCTTCTCGAACCTCTTCGAACTGCAGGTTTCCTTACCTATTATAACTCGACCATCGAGAAGCTAATTCCTGGTCCCATAACCATCGTCGGAACTGGCGATGCCGACTTCGAACTGATATGCGGCTATGAAAGCATATATATCTTTAAAGATGCTCGATTTTTTGATTTCCTGTCTTCTCAAAATCCATCTAATTCACTATATGTGTCTGGTCACATTTCTAAATCAATTAGTCGATTTTCAAAATTCAAAGGACCTACAAAGAAACAAGTGAAAACCATAAGGAATGAATGTAGAGAAGTGAGAGAAAGAGGGTTGATAGCTAGATATTGGGGAACTCCTGATAACGAGGAATGGTGGAGGATATTGGTTGAGAGTGGAGTTGAGGTATTGAACTGTGATGATCTTGATCGTGGCGGGGAGTGGTTAAGGGGCTGTATCATAAATGGAGTGGGAGTGGGTGCTCTATGGAAAGATGATATAAAAGAGAGTGATGTGGAAGGTTGGGAGGGGGGGTTATTTGGAGGATGTATAGTCTCGTAAAATAAGGACTAAAGAAATGAAATTAGTTGACTGCTTGAAAAAAAGTCATAAGTATAAGTTAGGATATTGAAATAATCATTACATCTTAAGCAATCTAATGATTGAGAGTATATACTTATATAGTCATCGACTCTTAAAAACGATTAAAAAGTTAATTGTAGATAACTTTTCCCTCCTATTATATCGAAAGTAGGTTAGATTTAGAGCTGTAGAACGATATATAAAATATCTTAATGTTATTGTTTATTAATTTATTATATGATAACGTGGTTTATCAGTATGCGGGCTATATCATTATGTGGGCCACTTGAAAATACACCAAAATTAGGCCTTTTTTAATATTCTTATTTTTGAAAAAGAAAAGAACATTAAATAATAATAAAAATTTAGCTTTTTAGAAATCTAGTTTTTATATAAATATTTTTATTATTTTTTAAAAAAAGTGGAAATTGTCACGATTTTCGTTACCAAAAAATTATTTCTATAATAATGTCACCGCAGGACACAATTAGTTATCCGGGTGAATCCCGGGGACGCCATGGGCCGGAGCCTCGGCGTATATTAGAAAGTTGGTAATAGTAAACCTTAAATCTAAGGACTATCGGCTTGGCCTATAGCAAGCCTATAGTTTATAATTTAATGAAGGATAAGGATAATAGGGATCTATGATATCAGTACTAGAATGGAGTAAGATATAAGGGGCTGGATATGTCCTGGATTGATTAGGGATAAGATTAGTTTTGATCAGATTCCAATATATTATTACATAACCCCTTACTCATCGGCCCAGCGTATTTCCGGCATATTCCCTACTACTGAACCCTGACAAATAACTACTATAATAATTCGAATTTCTAACAAATAATTAAATTTTTATAATATTTATAAAATTAAATTTTATAGTTTCAAATTTTAAAAAATTAGATTATTAAATGAAGAAAGTGCACGGTTACGCACAGACGAATTTTGTATGCAAAAAGGGGTGGCCCATATGATGATATGGCCCGCATGCTGATAAACCACGTTATACTTTTTTATAATATCCTTTTCATTAAAAATTTTCAGTTATAATATATTCTTTTAATATAAAATCTTTTCTTTGATATTGTAACGGTAAAGGTTTTAGAGTATAGTAGTAACATGAATTAATTATTAGTACTAGAGAATAATAAACTGTTATATAAGGAATAATTATTACGGTAAAGCTAACGTAGGACTCTGTGCGGCGGGAGGTACCGGACCTACGGGTCTACCCTGGGCCGATAGTAGTTTATATATAATTATATAATATAGGATTTTTATAGTTTTAGAAAGAATAATGAAAAGTCTTTGTACTATAAGATACTAGTTGATTCATTGCTATTTTATACTCTTATAATAATCTTTAAAAAGCTTTTTATAAGTTTTATAAATTTGTAAAAACAAAAATATAGTTTTAATCAAAATAATAATATAATATAAATATCTTTTAAATGCTTAAATGTTCACAATGAAGGAGCAGGCCAGTGGAATGCATGTAATATTGACTATGTAGATTAATCGTACTAAGGTAAAATCTAACTATGAAGTGGAAGTGATAT